>OY282581.2:5595183-5677683 GCA_958299025.2 Drosophila histrio
TGCATTTGAAATGGAATTTCGAAATTTCGGAATTTAGCAGTCGCGTCTCTGAAGTGCGTCAAATTAGTTGCAATTTAAATGCAAAAATTAAAAACTTTTGCAGACGCTGCCTGCCTCGTTGTTGCTGTAAGTTTTTGTTGCTAGTATTTTCATTTATTAAGCAATGCATTTACATTTCCGCCCCCCCCCCCCACCTGCTTAGCATCTCCAAATTTACATTTTCACTAAACTCTAATTGTTGTTGTTGTTCTGTTGCTGTTTGCAATTAAATTTAATGCTGAAATGATGCGGAAAATCGCAAGAGAGATAGAGAGAGCAATGACAATAAAAGCTTTGTCAGCTTCCGGGTGTTAAGGATTTTAACATATTCCAACATTAGAAAATTAAAATAAACATTTTTCAATATTTAAAAAATATTTCAACACAGATAGTAGAAGCAACTAATTTAGAACATAGTAGAAACTAATTTGCTGATAATTTCTGTCTTTTTTCTGCTTTATATTCATGATTAGCTTTAAAAATATTTTTTTATATTCTCACAATATTATTAGATAGCAATTTAAGCGTTATTCAACACTGTTTATGTCACAACTTGCAAATGCATAAAGTTTAAGGCAGCTAAGTTGATTTTTCAGCAGCTTACACAAGAGCTATTATATTAGCTGTAGTAGTATACAAAGTTTGCCAAAACTTTGGTAGTTTTCACGCCATTCAACAAAATCATTTGGGAAATTATACAACGCTTAGCTTAAATGGGAAAATGGGAAATGAAGCGAGAGATGGGGAAATCAACGCCAGCAAAATAAGTAAATATGTAATGCACATGGCATTACTAATGCCAATTTATAGAAACTCACGCAATTAATTTTACAGCAACCCCTTAAACTCTCCCGTGCATGCAGCATATGCTGCTATTCGTGTTGCATGTGTTGCATGACAGGCCGCAAGCATTTACTGTTGCATACTTTTTAGGGCACCGCCGTAAAAGTTACCGTCGCCTCGAGAGTTGCAAGTTGTAGGTTGTAAATAGCATTGTAGACTTTCACTTTGTTTCTTCTTATCGTTAACCCAAACCCAACTACAACCCCAACCCCCACCCCGACGCACCGTCATGCTGTAAATTCCCTTGCCCTTACTCCTAAATGTTTTCCTTCATTGCCTGTTGCCAGCATTCCTTTGGGCAAATCAATGCCAGTGACATATTACAGCATCCATCAAGTTGTCAGTTCCCTCGCCTTCCCCCCTCCAACCATGCGTTCGCTTCTGTTGTTATTTGTACTTACTGTGCGTGTGTATCTGTGTGTGTGTGCATGTCTCTGTGTGCTATATCCTTTTACATATCCCTAGAGCTTTGCCAGTGACTCTGATGCGCATATGTGCGTCCTTAATGGGTGACATTACGAGTACCGCCTCCATTTACAGTTAAATAAGTGGGTTGCCAGTCTCTGTCGACCAGTCTGTCCGTCGCCTGCCACATCAAACTAAAACTAACGATGCACCAGCTGCGCCTTAAAGTAGGCAATTAAGTTTACGAGCGCCTACTGCCTGAAATGGCAGACAGCAGCCAGCAGCCAGCAGCCAGCTTCAACTCTACGTAACTCGATTAATTGCAAAATAGAGAAAATACTCTTTGGCATTGGCATCTCTCGTTGCTGGTTTATGACCCAATTGGATTGGCCAAACTACTAAAATGTGGCTAAAATGGATACCGGGGAAGGTGCTTAAACTTGAAGCGATTAACTTGGATTTATCAGTTTTATTTTAATCAGATTCTTAAATAGAGTATCTTTAACATCTGGGTATCAGATTTGTCTATTTATTTACAAAGTTATCCAAATGATCTAAAACTTACATTGCCTGCCTATTTTTTAATATAAAGAATGTTTATAAATTTGTAAAAAACTAACCTAAACATCGCTGTGAAAAGAGCGTATTAAATTCAATCAATTTCCATTTGTTCAGAATGTACAAAGAAATTAGAAAAATGTTACATATTATATATATCATAAAATTTATACATATATTTATTAATAATAATTAATGTTTTACGTTTATACTTGTAATTAATAATATTTGTATATACTTTTATATAAAATTACCTGATAAAATCAGTGAAGCATTGCATACTAAAGACAATTTAGAATATTCAATGATAGTTAACCCCAAGCACTATTATTTAAATGTGTTAAAGAGTATTTGATTAATTAATTGACATGATATACTTACATAATTATAAGTATTTAGTTTTCACTCTGCCACATCTTGTTGTCATGTATTAACAATTGTTTCTTCACTTCTGTATCTTTCTTGCTCTCCTCAGGCCTTGCATTGAACACAAACTCATTGACTGGTCGTCGCGACTCCTTCGATCGCACCACATCCGCCTTCAGCCCCTCGGCCATGGACTACACCAGCAGCAGCGTTGCTGCAGCCGCCAATGCGGTGAACAGTAGCGTTGCCCAAGCAGCTGCCGCCGCCGCAGCAGCAGCCGCTGCACGTGTCAAGTGGCCCGGAGCCATGTCGAGTGCCAGCGCATATGGAGCATTGGGAGCAGGTGGAGTTAATGCCTCGGCCAGTCCATTGGGTGCACCACTGACACCGCCACCGTCGACACAGTCCTGTCTGATGGGCGGCAATCGGGCGCCGGGAGCAGAATCGCGTCAGCGCCAACAGATGGCAGCCGTCGGGCTACCGGCAACAGCAGCAGCTGCTCAGGCTGCGGTGGCAGCGGCGGCCAACAACATGTTTGGCTCGAACAGTTCATTGTTCTCGAATCATCTGGCCTTGCCGGGCAGCACGCCCGCTGCGGTAGTCGCTGCTGTTGCCAATTCGCGGCAGGTGGCTGCTGCCGCTGCGGTGGCAGCTGCGGCTGCCGGTGCCGCCGCTGGGGCACCACAGCCAGGCAGATCGCGATTGCTCGAGGATTTCCGGAATCAACGTTATCCCAATTTGCAACTGCGCGATCTGACCAATCACATTGTGGAGTTTTCACAGGATCAGCATGGTTCGCGATTCATTCAACAGAAACTGGAGCGAGCAACATCCGCAGAGAAGCAGATGGTCTTCAATGAGATTTTGGGCGCTGCCTACAGCCTGATGACCGATGTCTTTGGCAACTATGTCATACAGAAGTTCTTTGAGTTCGGCACACCAGAGCAAAAGAATACCCTGGGCATGCAGGTTAAGGGCCATGTTCTGCAGCTGGCACTACAGATGTACGGTTGCCGTGTAATTCAGAAGGCACTGGAGAGCATCTCGCCGGATCAGCAGCGTGAGATCGTTCATGAACTGGACGGACATGTGCTAAAGTGCGTCAAGGATCAGAATGGCAATCATGTGGTCCAGAAATGCATCGAATGTGTCGATCCCGTTGCCCTACAGTTTGTAATCAATGCATTCAAGGGTCAGGTCTATTCGCTGAGCACACATCCCTATGGCTGTCGGGTCATCCAACGCATTCTCGAGCACTGCACAGCCGAGCAGACAACGCCCATTCTGGATGAACTTCATGAGCATACAGAACAGCTCATCCAAGACCAATATGGCAATTATGTCATACAACATGTTTTAGGTAAGATAAATATTCACATAACGCTAAGAAAATATACACAAGAGCCAATGAAGGCGGATGGCAGACTGTGCAGTTTAATCAAAAGATACAAGTGTTTTCTTAAGAAGACTCGATAGAAAGGTTATACCAATATTTGTAGAAGACATAGAATTCTTGAATGTTTCTCTGAGAAAATTATAGCTTATAGTTCTGTGTGCAAATATCAAAATATAAAATATCAAAAATCAATGCAAATGATTGCAATCAATTTTGAGATTCTCTTTAGATTTTAGAAGAGTTCCGATAATTTATATTACGAAATTAATATTAATACGCCATTCATATAACAATTACAGAGCACGGCAAGCAGGAGGATAAGTCTATACTGATCAACAGTGTGCGTGGCAAGGTACTGGTGCTATCTCAGCACAAATTCGCCTCCAATGTGGTGGAGAAGTGTGTGACACATGCCACACGTGGCGAACGCACCGGCCTCATCGACGAGGTCTGCACATTCAATGACAAGTAAGTGTGAACACTTGGAATGACTTGGAAGATGTACGAAGAAATGATTTGCTAATTACTTTTTTTATTGTAGTGCCTTGCACGTGATGATGAAGGATCAGTATGCCAACTATGTGGTGCAAAAGATGATTGATGTGTCAGAGCCGACACAGCTGAAGAAGCTGATGACCAAGATACGACCACATATGGCCGCATTGCGCAAGTACACCTATGGCAAGCATATCAATGCCAAACTGGAGAAGTACTACATGAAGATAACCAATCCGATAGCTGGTGGTTCGGCCGGTGTCAGCGGTGCCAGCACAGCAGTCACAACAGTTGCCAGCAACTCCAGTGTCGTCTCCATGGGCGGTGGGGTAACATCCTCATGCTCCTCATTGGTTTCGGTGGTGAACAGCGCAACTGCAACATCTTCATCATCAGCAACAACAGCAACAACAACAAACAACAGCAACAACAGCATTGCATCGCCCACCGCGTGTGCGTTGCAGGAGAATGGCAGCGTCATGATGGCCGAGCCCACATCGCCAGCCAACTCAGAGTCGTCTGCCTCGGTGGTGGCCGCCGCTGTGAACAACGGCCTCGGTCCCATTGGGCCGCCAACCACAGCCAATGGAGTGTTGTAAATTGATTATCGAATTTTAGCTCGTAGTCTCAGCATGGAAAAAAAAAATATAAATGCGATGATGTTGAGAAAGAAAGAAGATGGAAAGGAGAGCATTAAAAAGCAAAAGCGAATGCATACTATATAAATATTAATAATATACATATATAAATATATATAAAATAAATGTAATGTAATTTATTTATAAACACGCAGACGAGAAAACTGCAGACACACATACTTCACACACACACACACATGCAACAGACCTAAACGGAATCAAAGAAATTAAAGATATTGATGAGCATCCTAAGATAGGAAACCAGTAGAAAAGTTGAAAGAGATCAAAGCTCAAACTTTGAGAGCAATCGATTTTGTATTTGTATATTAAATTGTTAAAGGCTTTTGTAAAGTGCATAACACACACACACACACAAAGAAATATATATAATCAGTCACTCGCACACAATTAAACAACTTGATTAGCAACAAGTTTGCATTCAATTTTTATATATTCGTTGCTAAAATTATTGTCAAAAAAAAAACAAAGCAAAAGCGACAAAAGAAAAATACAAATAAAATGAAATACAAACAATCGTAATGGAAACGGGCTATAAAACAAAAGAAATTCAAGTTTATGTATGCGTACACTTATTTTGTTGTTGTAATAACTTTGTAAAGCAAAACAAACAATTTGTAAATGATTATGGAAAATGTATCGACTGTAAATTTGATTATCGAAAATGATGAATACGAAAGAAAAGCGCATGACGCTTTCTGTTGTGGAGCGAACGAGCAAAAGAAATGATGAAGAAAAGCGAATTAAAAGTGAGGAAATTAATTAGTATGATATGATTATTAGCGTAGAATTGAACAGCAACCATTTCAAATATAGAAATATAAACAATATAAATAATAATATATAAATATGAGTATACAAATAAAATGAGAAACACTTAAAGTAGCATGTAGGCTAAAGAGAAAGCAAATATATGTAAAAACAAAAAAAGAAAACAGCCGAGAGCACACACTCACTCACTTACACACACTCACACACACACACACTCACACACACACACACTCACACACACACACACACACGGACACACACAATCAATGACTCTTTAGCGTTGCGATTCGCAGCATTTTCACGTCGCTTTTGCGCTATGTAAAAATTTTGTACAAAATAAACATAAACAAATGATCGAAACAAAACAAAAACCAATGTAAAACAATGTAATATTTTTTTGTCAATTTGTTCACATGTAAAATTTAAATGTTTTGTAAAATTCTCATTAATTTTAATCAAATTGCTTGCAATGTATAAAACAAAACAAAAAGAAGAACACACAAACACAACACACACGTAAATCCAAACAAGACTCTCAGATTGAAAGAAAATACGCATGCAATTATATATATATATAACAACTACACACACAATACCAACTATTACCAACTATATACTATATATATGTATATATATCTTTATATATATATATATATACTTTCATTTATATTTGTATTTTGTATATTGTTTCGTTTTTAAGTCCACAACTCATCAGAGCATAAATATTTACACGCATTGTATTTATAATTGTAGAAACGCGCTTCTTTGGGCCTTCGAGCCGAACCCTTTTAGTTTAGCGACTAAGTTTTAACTGATTATCGTTTATCGATTACTGTTTACTGATAATACGTTCTATTATTAAGTTTCTTTTAGTTATGAATTTGGATAAACCTTTAGTTATTTTTTAAATCATGCTATAACAACTTTCAGAAAACCAATCTACAACATGTAAACAAACGTAAATAAACCGAAAACAAAATATATATTTCTAAATTGTTATACATTTGTTAATTTGGCAAACATTTTATTTTTTTTTTTTTAAAAACAACACACGGCCCACCTTATTTTAAGTCTCGCCTCTCAATTGTGCTTTTTTGGACTGTCTCGGCTGCTGTGCGCAATGGCCGTCAAACTGTAAGACGCAAAGCAGTGCACTGCAGTGTGTTGAACTGCTTGCGTAGGTGTTTACAGTTTTGCGACGACCACTTGCAGCAGCAACCATGTTGACGCCATACGCTATTCACATAAACTAAACTAATTATATAGTAATTTGTATTTTTTAATTTTTTTTCTCATTTATTTAATTAATAAACTGATCAGCTTGAAATGCATTCGTTGTGCGAATATCCCAATTAACTAATAATACTGATACGTGTAAGTGTATAGAATTGTTTTTAACCTGATATCATAGATACAGACTCACACACACACACACACACATTTGTAAATTGCATGTATGTATATGAATGTACATCCACAGCCCTAAAAATACACACACACACACCTACACATATATTGTATAAAGTCACGAATTTTGTACATTTTGATAAATAATTTTAGAATATTTCACGACGCCTTAACGAAAAACAAAAAAGAAACAGGACGAAACCAAACAAGGATCAAATCGAATTTAAATTAATTATTTTTCGTCGCATTTGTTTTTTACTCCACTAAAGTACACAATTACATATATATTTTAAACCAAATTATAGACTCTAAAATTGATTAGACGTATTTAAGTGTCGTCTTTGTTGTTGCTCCTGTCATCGTCGTCGTCGTCGTCGTCGTCGTTGTTGTGTTTTTGTATATATCGTATTAAAAATAAAAGAAAAGCATTGAGCATTTGTAATTTTGTGTAAATTTTCTCCATCTCCCATTTGAATCCCGCCCCCCAACCCCACTTTCCTCCTTATCATACCTATTTGTACAAACAGCTATAATGCATTTCAAGCTATCATCGTATTATACACATACATATGCATATAAATTTTAGTTATTAACTAATTAAATCTGCCTGTTTACAGAGCGTAATGCACTGATAATTTTAATTTGCATTAGACACAGAAAACCTTAAAGAACAACATTGAATGCAATTCTGTATTTAGATTCAAATGAAAGTGGAATTACTTTCTCATACACACACACACACACAGACATCGACACTTACACTTACACTTACGTATATGCAAAGGCAAAAAACATACATACATATAAAGCTGTTTAGCTATAGTAGTTAGTAGCATAAGGAAAACGATCCTTCGATGGCTCTTATACAAGTACTAAATATAACATACATACAATGTTTTTAAGCACTTACATAGAGATTATATCGTATATGGGGATATGTATTTGTATATGTATATGTACATGTATATGTATATGTGTAATGTGTGTAGAGAATGAAGCAGCACAGTGAAATTTACACGCAACTAGCGTTATCTAGTATATACATATAAATATTGCTAGTTTTTACAACAAAATATTCAAATCACCCCATATAAAAAAAAAGAAACATAAAAACCCAATGTAAACAATGTAACTTAACTTATATACAAACAAATTTATAAGCAAAAGGTGGTTAATAAAAACACAAAACAAAATGCAAACTTGTATGCGGTTTTTATATAAATGTAAGCAAAATATTTGGGCTAATGAGATACAAAAAAAACAAAAAAAGTTAAGAACATATTTTGAAAGCTGCCCAAGCAGCAGACAGAAAGTAAAATTTCATAATGTATATTTTATTTTGCCAATTTATTTGTAAAAAAAAAAGAAAGAATCTTAAAAATAACAACTTACAAGACGCGAAAAAAACTATGGATAAACAAGAAATAATCAATATTTAAACTAAACTAAATATATATATATATATATATATAAAAATTATACAGCAGACATTTGTAAAACATTGTAAACTAACTCTAAGGACACATTTGTAATTTGTAATTTGTTGTAAAAAGAATAGAATGATAAAGCAGAATGATAGATTGATAATTTGATAGAATGATAGAAATGAACCGGCAAATGTCAAGTAAAATAAAAAAAGAAAACTATAAATTATGAATATATATATATATAAACTATACATACGAGTACATAATACTTATAAAACATAAATAAATATATATTTTGTAGTTACAAACACACTCACACATGCTCGACACACACACACACACATACACTCACCTTTAGTTTTGTAAACAGCGCGCAATCGGCACAATTTATGTACGAATATATAAAGATATATATATATATAATACTTACTATACTATTATAACAAATCAAGAAGAGATACAATTTAAATTCGTGGACAGCATTCGAGCTTTCGAGCATTTGATTTAACTATGCATTAAACACTCTTATGTTTATTATACAAATTAAATTTAATGCTAATTTCATTGTGACAAAAAAAAAAAACAAAAAAACCAACCAACAAACAAAAGAATAAAACATACACAGTTTATTATGTAGCAAAAATCTCAAACGTTTCATTTAACCAATTCGAATGATTGCTGCTTCTTCTTAAACAAAACTTACTTATTATCCTTTCAGTTTCAATATTTTGTATATCAGTTTCAATTTCAGTTTCGTCAAGTTTACATTCAAATTCCAACCAATTGGCTTCAATTGAAGGCTGCGATGACAACAAAACTGAAATCAAAATTCATATTTATATGGCATACAATTAATGGATAGCATAGCCCTATATACTATACACTATATATACATATATACATATATATGTAAACCTAATCTATAACCAATCCAACAAACTAGAAAATTGAACGACATTGCAACAGTTTGTGGCATTTTATACGGCGCATTTTTATATATAAACAGGCTAGCTGTCTATAACATATATATGTACGTAAAAATATATATATATTCAGTCAAATATATGTCTATATATACATATATGTATAGCTATATATTTGATTGAATATGTTTGAACTTTTATAATGAGGCAGTAAGTAAACGGACATACTATTTTTTTATAAGCCTTGGCAAGCTACACTTTTTTCAGGCCGTAACATTTTAACAAAATTAACAATTACCAATTTCTGATAACAAGATATAACCCAAAACTTAAAGTAAAAAGAAAAAATAATACAATACTTAAAGCATTAGCTCCCAGCAGATTATTTCGTATATTGTAGAATTTTTCCATTGTAGAAATGAAATGTATGTATAACTATATAGATTTTTACTTGAAACTTGATGAGATGAGCAAATCTCGGTATGTAATAGTAAGAATAGGATGATCAATAACCATAACGTGAATATGCCATTTTGTTGATCGCTCACTGCAAACCAAAAATTTTGTAGAAAATGGTGGAAAATGCAAAGGAAAAAAAGAAAGAAAAACCTAATTGAAATCACATAAACTGTATATACGGAGTAAGTACTCGTACAGGACATACATCTGTAAATGGAAATTGGGGGAGATATTATTGAAATTTCCATTGGATTTGGTTAAGAAATAGTAGACAGGATATTGTTTATGGAATGACCATACCAAAAATGTTTTAAACTTGTTCTCTTTGTAAGGAAACGCTAGTTTCAGTTATGCATAAGTATTTGTGTTTGTTAAACTACAGAGATATATATTTATTATGTATTTAATGTTGTACTTACTCCAAGGAGAACTATCGACCAATAACAAGATCCGTACGACCCAAGATTGGTTTTATTTTGAATGCACCCCCCTTAATGCCACAACTACGTCTTGAACCACAACTTGAATTCAATTAAATGATATGAAAAAGATGAAATCTAATCGATCACTCGTATCTCGTATGTACATAGGTGTACGAACATAACTAAAGATGAACAATTGTAAAACTAAATACTTCTACATATTTAATAAAAACCAAACATATTAAAAACTCTTGCAAAGCTTATTTATTTATCTGTGCTCAGGGGTTGCCAACAATGAGTATCTAATAGATTGAAGGATACAAAGAACTATTTATTGACAAGAGAGTTTCATGGGTTAACTAAGGATCAGAAACTGAGGATCGAAGTCTAATATGATTCTATGAATATAATAAGTATGTTCTTCTTTAAAACTTCAAAGACAAAGAGTAGCAAGAGCTGTTAAAAGTTTATCCTTTTCTTCTCTCTCTCTCTCTCTCTTTCAAATATTTCTATCAAGTCTATTAAATTATTAAAAGGATTATACGCTTTACTTTCGTCCCACTCTATAGAGAATAAATAAGTCCTTTGATTACACCACACAGTATGTAAGTAGATTATTTAATACTTTGTTCATAGCGATAACGAGCGTTTTACAATTAAATAAAAAAGGCTTAGGGCTAGAGTCCTTATCTAGTATAGACTGGGAGCTAAGGGGCGACTAATTCGAATAGAATTGATCGATAGGAACATTTTTAAGCAGCTGATTGGCCAGTTTGCCGAACTCAGAAGCCAGTTTCTTCTGGAGCTGCGATTGCATAGCCTCTAGGACAAGTTGTGAGTTGTCGCGCAGGAACAGATTTGTGGCCTCCACTGGAAGAAGAACAATAAGAAATCAGTTTAATTAGAGGATAAGTAGTTATGTGACAATTGACAGTACTTACGCAGTATGCGATTGTTGTTGAATGCACGGGATATGCTCATGTTTGCCTTCTTCACATCCAAAACGACACTGAGCGAATCAACGTGCAGATATTTGCCACGTGCCGATGTCTTGCCGGTGAGATCGGCCGTAACACCATCGAATATGGCATGGAAATCGCCGCCACCCGATGCGGGTATTATCAGAAGAACGCCGGAGCTGGTGTATTTCGCCTCGATCTTCAGCTTCGGCATCGCAATTCGTGCCTTGAAGGGCTCACCGCCATTCTCGCCGAGCTTCAGAGACTTGACCTCAAATTTGCTAGCACCAAATGCCTCCATGTTCTTCAACGTGATCTTATAGCCCTGCGGTCCCTCCGTCAGCTGCAATGCCAGCGAGTCCATCTTGAAGGGCTCCACGGGCGGCAGCTGCAAGCAGATGGATGCATAATTAGAGAAGTCGACAAATGAACAACCATCGACAATTCAAAATCACAATCGCACAATCGAGGTCTGAAAATTTCCGCACTCAAGTGGCAGCTGCCACAAACAGATAGGCATTACGCAAGACCCGTTAGCCTAGCCCCACTGCCACACTGTTGCCACTTGCCATTTTCTTGAAGCTTATGCAACTTGCAACACGTTTTGCAATTCAAACTGTCGGAAGTGTGTCAGACTGAAGGGTTACCCACCTCTATCTCTGGTATGCCGCTTGCCAGATAAGGCCTCAGATGCTCCAGGGCGCCAATAAAACATTCCACCAACTTGGGATCATCGCGAGGGCATTGCTTAATGAACGCAGCTGTCGAATAAATATAAAGAATAAAACAAGTTGAAGCATTTATCACTTGGCTAGATCAAAAACAAAAGGGCTAATCACTTTCAATATGAATTCCTGGCGAGTTCAACGACTTGCGCAGATTCAAAAACCGGCCAACAACTGTGACAACATCTTATTTTCAAGCTCAGACCTGACCCTGGCCAAGACCAAGTGCGATCTCCATGAAGGTCAAACATTGTGGCCTTACGAATGCATCAGTTTTGATAGCAGCTTAAGAACCTGTCCTACATTGTACACTCTGTATTATGTTTACAATTCTGTGCGTAGCATGACCGTCACATATAATTATATAGTATATACAATATATGTATGATTTTATTCAGGGACTGATCGCTAATCACTAGCGATTGCATCTCGGCGAACTCAAGCTCGAAAAATTCAAGTTGAAGGCTGTTCAACGGCTGTTCGTAAAGAAAAAAAACCTGATCATTCATTAAATATGGATTTAGTTCAGAGTCTGCATTATTGAGTTGTTGAGTTTGTGGATGCGGAAGAGTTTCATTTTCATCAAAAGCTTTTAGTATTTACGTTCGCTTTGTTTCGCTTTGATTCGTCTTGGTTCACTTTTTACCACTGCCCGAGTTTACGAGTTTCCGAGTTTGTCAAACTGTGTCAATTCGCAAACAGCAGAAAATTAACTTATTGAGGCTGTACAATAGTATACAACATTTACATAAGCCTAATGGATTCTGTTGACTTTTGACAGTCGAGCTCATTTGGCAACCACTGGCTTTCTAGCTAAAAGTATTAATTCGTCGCACTTATTCTACTTAAAATAAACAAAAGATCTTTGCAAAAGATCTATATACAAAATAGTTATACATTTAAAATGTAGAAAGATACTTTTGCCCCATCATCACAAGTCCATCAATCAGTTTAAATCCCTAACTATATAGCTAATGATGAATTGCAATAATATCTTAACCCTCTGTCGGATCGGTGCACAACTTACGTGCTTCGGCCTGAGTTAGACAGATCACTTGACTGATTGCAGCCAGAATGCACAAGTATCTCAGCATGTTAATAGATTAACTTCACTTCAACACAACAAGTTATTATGTTAACAATTAGTATACGACACCGCTTAGTAACTATAGTTATTAATTAATATCGGAACTCGTAAAAGTACGTCCAACCACGCAAAGCTCAGAACGACAACTGTGAACGTTGTCCGCGTCTGCCGTTGATTTTAAAGCCTCCTCAAGAAAATGCAAAGCGCAGCTCTAAACTCGTCGACTGCGACTGCGACGGCGACAGCTGCTGAGACCGAGACTAACTGACTATTTGACTAACTGCTAACTGGTGTTTAGTAAAGCTGTCTAAAGGTATCTTTGCTGCTCCTCTTCAGTCTACAGTCTTCAGTTGTAATGTCTTAGACATTTAGATTTCTGTCTCGCCGCCTAACACATTTTATTATTGTAGTGTTTTTGTCTTTATTTTATTTTTGTTTTGTTTTTCCCCTTTGCGAAGTAGCATAAAAAGTAATTAAGCATTTTTTTCGTTTTTTTTTTTTCGCAATTTCTGTCTCGACTCGTTCAGAATAAATCGTTAATTTTCTTCTACAAATTTTTTGAAATAAGATTAAACTGGCCGGCAATAAAGTGCCAAAGTGCAGTTCATTATGCAGTTTTCATTAGCACTTAAGTTGCAATTTACAGCTTAGTCATTCGTAAGTAAATATCTAAACTAGTTAAGTTAACCTGTGCCAACAAGCTGACTCAGCTGACAGAGTAACCTTTGTGGCTCAGCAAAAATGACCACAACAGAACCCTGAACAAATCAAAGAGAGAAATCAATAATTTGTTAATATTCTATAACTCCTAACGATCCCAAAGGGGTGTTACATAAGTTGCAGTCTGATATTCACGAATCTTTTCTGACTTTTCATTTTCATTTTAATTATAAGTTTTGCAAATAAAATTCCTCTATAACAGGTATGACAACCTTCGTAGTCAAGTAAATATATTATATATGAAATTAATTTATTAGTCAGTAGTTCAACTTAAAATGTAAGTCTCAGATATGCGGATATTGACTATGACAATTTGGTGACAATGTATGCAATTGATTAACTATTATTTTAGCTACATATGTATGTATTTCTCACAAATCATTAAGGAAAATATCATTAAGTCAACATCATATTAGAGATGAACTAACCCATAAATGTAATATACCATATAAATAATAGCGAGAAGAAGAACACACTCTCTGTAAGTAAATACTAAGTATACGCTATTAAAAGTCAACTGCGCAGAAAGTAAGGGTTCGACTTTGTGAAGACCTTTGACTGTCCGATCTTAAACTGTTTACAATGGCCATGACAAATATAGAGGGAAGTGCCATATACAAAAGCCCAGTTGATTCTAAAGTGAGTTTGAGTACTCGTACTATACTCATACAATACACATTCCATGTGGTAACTGACAATTGTGAGAAATACTTAAGAGCAGCTGGAGTAAATGCTAGAGGCTATTGTTTATAGCATAGCTTTGTTATTTAAATAATTACTTGGCTTTGTTCTGTCCGGCATTTACAATTATGTGCATGGTATGGTATGGTGTAGTATTCAGGTTTTTAGAAAATATATATCAAGACTTTCAGCATACAAGTTCTAAGATATTACCTAATAACTAACAATTAAACAAGTCACAAAAGTGTCGAAAGAAAAGAAATATAATTATATAAAATATTGTCCACATTATAAAAACAAAAAAATAAAAATAACAGCTGACATTAATAATAGAGAACAAAGCAGCCTTATAATTCCCATCATAAGTCTGCGAAAAACCCGTTCCCTAAAATAAAACTGGACTTTGATAGAGTGAAATGAACTATTAGAATCTAATATTTTTAGTCTGGCTTAATTAGCACCTCGGTAATTTCGCTATCGATTGAATCAAGCTTCCAAACATTGGAAAAATTTCATTAACAGACACTTAACAGTGAAATACAAAACATTCATAAGAATCTTCTATACTGGTAAGCATTCAGATCAAACTCTCTTATTTAAATGAGTATACATTGTTTGAACTCAACCAACCGCATGGAATCTCGAGGATATTGTTGAAAAACTGTCAAGGATATATAATACCCCAAAATAACAAGGTGAATGTTGTTGTACAAACAACAACCTTGACCGCATCATAAAAACCTGTAATTTGTGTCTGTCGTATGCCTAACGCGCGTGACGCGACTGTAGCTGCAATATTTTAATGGCTGCCCAGAAGTATGCAACGCTTTTTGCATATGACCTGCTTTGTTGTTTTTGCTTCTGATTGCAACTTATATTTTTGTTCATTTTTAATTTTGTTAAGTTAAATAATATATTACTCAATAAAAAAGATTTGGCAAAAATGTAATTTATTTAATTAAAATGCACAACGCACATCTTAACATTGAATTGTAATCAAGTCTTTCTTTCAGGTTGCGGTATGCAGTTGGGCGTGTCAAAAGAATTGGCCATAAATAATTCTGATTGATTGCTTTCTTCCAATATAAAGAACATAATTATTTATAGCCCGGGACTTAATGAAAGGCTCGTTCTGTTACTGTTTGTATGCAAATTCAAAAAGCACATGGCAAATGGCAAATGCTTGACCTTTCTGACGGCACCTTTTAGGGTAGCACTAATAACGCCCAGTTTCGTCATTAAGCGAAGAAAAGAATATTCCACAATTTGCCCAGCTATTCATCATGTGCAAAAATAGTTTAAACTGGTACCGTAAAGATGCTTATAAAGAATGCACGACACGTAGGGCTAATCCCAGAGCTAATCCCCAGCTTATGAGGCTCATGCGAGGTTGATTCACTGCATGCATGGCTCATTAGGCTGAGTTTGAGGCTAGGCCGAGTCAAAGACCGACCAGCTCACGGCATGAACTTAACCTTCAAGCAGGCGGTACACCCAACTCATGCCCTAGACCATAGCTGGCCCAGCCCGCCGTTGTTGCATGAGACTTCAGCTGTGACTGTGGGTGTGTCCCCATTTAGTGGCCTTTGTTCGGTTTGTTGCATTGCATTTTACCTACGCCTTTGGCGCTGCTTTCGACTGAAAACTCATTTCTTTTGGCCGCCTCGCTGGTTGGCTGTGCTGGCTTTTGGTTAAATGGCTTGATCCAATGCAGAGTTGGCTCATTCCTCGCTCAAGTCGCGTGAAAGTTGGACGCCAGTCAGCGCACAGAAGTAAAGAAAGCAAAAGAAGACGCTAAGAAGCCAAGCGCATAGTTAAAGGCAAAACCTTATTAAGTCGGTTTTATTCTTCTTCGCGACCAAAGAGAGAGAATAATAAACAAACAGAACTGGTCCGTTTTGACCCACATTGGAGTACAGTTCAAAAGAATTTCGGTGGCCCTGGAGTGAAATTTATACGCATATATATCGTCTACATTGTATGTGTTACATTTGTGTTATTTTAGTGTTCTCCAGAAACGCTTTCGCTTTCGAACAGTCAGCGTCATTTGAATTAAATTAGCATATGAACAGCGAACAAAACGAGACGTGCTAATAAATTATGAAACCAAACTAAAAGTGAAACAACGAACACTAATTTCCTTTGACTTGTACTTTCATGAAGACGTACCACAAATCAGCAACAGCAACAACAACTAATACAACAATTATGTGCCACAAATTTGGAATAATATTGCTACTGTCCACAGTGGCCGCCATTTGGGCCCAGCAACAGCGTAAGTACGCCCAACAAACTAAACCGAAAATCGAAAATAACATTTGGAAATAGCCAGAAATCGTGATTCCAAATCGCTTTCTATTAGATTACGTCAATGACACAAACGCTTTCCAGTCCTTAAAGAGGCCCAATTGTCAATTGCCAACGAACACATCGTGTATAACCAGGCTTAAATACCGCTCGATTCGGTTTTAATTACATGCTCGAAACGTGCTGACCGTGTTGAAAGTTGGCACCAATTATAAAGCTATCGTTTCCAAGAATCAATTAAATACACCACTCCGACCTACCCAACTATTAATCGGTTTTAATTTGGATATCTTAAAACAACAACGTTATTAAATGAGGGCTTATGACATCTGATTGCATATGTTGATAAAAAGACAACATGTCATTTGAAGTTTTCAAGTTTCTTTGAGATCTTTCCACGTTTTTGTAATAAATCTCTTAGAAATTCTATTCATAGAAATGTATTTAAATCATACGTGACTTAAAGAGAATTTGTGTGATTTTTAATATAATAGACTTAATCTTAAGAAAAGTTAGTAATATGATAAAGTGTGATCTTTTAATATATATAGTATGATGGAGTGTGATCCTTTAATATATTTTAATATTAATAAGTCACAAACTGACTGAACACACACCAATTTGATAATTTTCTCTAAAAAGCATATCAAATGTGAGAATTACTTGAGACTGTCTTATAAAGATGCGACAATAAAATCACATTAATAATATATAATAGCCCTAATTAACACAATCGTAGCTCAACTCATGCTGATGATATTTAGCATCGTCATGATACAAGTGAGGTGAACGTAGTGCCCCCTCATAGCCCCCGACATCCCTAGGCTGTAGACCTCACAGCGCCAATAAAGCTGTCTCATCGGCTTCAGACAACTGTTGCCCCGTTGATTGCAGTAGATGCTCACGACTGATGTGGTAGGCTTATCCGTTGTTGGTGGGGGTCTTGGCTCGATTGTAAATCGCCAACGCGCCAATATGTGAACTTGAACTGAGCTCACACATTGCCAGGTTCGGGCTGTGAGCTGAGAGCTGTAATTAATGGCAAATACTTTAATTTCGTTGCAGTTGAATGCGCAAACAATCAAAAAAACAAAAAGAAAAGCGAACTGAAAAGCTGAAAACATGTAAAAAAAAGAAAAGCAACAAAAGTTGCTAACCGTTCACATTAGAGAGCAAAATTACATGCAAAATTCCATTGAACTGGGAAATGTTCGAAAAGCTCAAGATGGTCACATTGGCATGAAAATAACTGATATCTCTTTATTTATTGCAGCGTACTACTTGCAGCAATGTCCACGCGATGAGGCAGCTATAAACGAGTGTCTACGTGACAGCGGCAATAAGTTGGTGCATTATCTGCAAAAGGGCATACCAGAATTGGATATTTACGAGGTATTTCCAATCGAGAAGCACAACACATTCTATTTTCTATCCATCTCCCTCTCTATCTTTCTCTTTCATAGATCGAACCGGTTGTAATCGATGAAATTGGCATTGTTTTGGGCAGCGGACCAGACGGTTATCGTGCCCTGTTCCGTAATATTCAAGCGTTCGGCGTTAGTAATATTACGGTCACCAATGTCCGGTATGTACATACATATATTTAAACACACACATGCATACATAAGTATGGAGATGAGCACATGAGTCAAGTGTAGTGTCAGACTGAGCACCTCTACTAGTATGTATTATTTGTACTGTGATCGCAGTCTCAAATATTTTCAGCGCCACTTTGAACCGCAATAACTTGCCCCTCAACGTGTTTACCCATTTTCTTGATACTCTATCTGGCATAGGCTGTAGTTAATCAGGAACCAAGACTTCGATTTACAGATTGTAAGTGTATTCGATCTTAGGCATTATACGAAATTTATCTAAGCCCTATGTCATTGCAAATATATTCGTCTTGAGCGACAGATAGTATGTTTAAAAATGTATCTACACATGCTTAGAGTATTCCGAATTCGTTCTTAGTTTACCAACATAGTTTATCTACACATGTATACATGAATTATTCGCCTTCAGCTATTGATTGTTTGTCTTAACTATCGCATACAAATATTATTGAAACTCCGGAATGATAAGAGTATTGCAGCATCAATATGTCAATTAAAAGCTGGTCTTTCCTCTCTCTCTCTCTCTCTCTCTCAAGTTGCATAAGACATGCGTATGTTTGACAATCATTCATTTAGGCATTCTATCAATTTGCTTAAGCTTTTACGATGCACACGATCCTTGCATATAAATGTAATTAATGCAATTTTAATAATTATGACCAGAGTTGCCGTTTGTGAGATTTATTACACGATTGAGTATTAAAAAGCGGAAAAGAGAACATGTCAATAAAAAATAAATTTTATCACTTGCTTTCTTGATACATACATCTATCCCTTCTCTAATTCTATCTCTCTCTCTCGCTCTCTGCATCTCTCCAAGCTGTAGCTAATCATTTTAATACTGTGTTTTCAGGGAATTTTACATAGAACATAAATTACCATGAATGGGGTTTACGTTCAATTATTTTGGGCTCAGTTCAATATGTTAGAAATTAATCCATAAAGCGTGCAATTAGACGTCATTTGTGTTGCCTCACGTCGTTGTGGGAATAATCGTTGAATATTTATTCATCAATATTCATTGGATTAACTTTAAATTATCTCTGAAGTTTTCTAAGAACTAATGTATTCTTAAATCAGTGAGTCAACGGGTTATATTTCTTCCCGCCTTCTTAATACTTGTTCATGTTATAAGTTCATGTTATAAGACTAAAAGATATCTTTAAGAGATTCAACAAGCTCCAAATAGTATTATAAATAAAAGGTTTTTTACACCCTACAGAGGTTGTTATAATTGTGATCAAAAATGTGTAATGCATTATAGCAGACATGTCAGACCCTATAAAGTATATATATTCTCGATCAGCATTAACAGCCGAGTCGTTGTAGCCATGTCCGCCTGTCTGTCTGCTTCTATGCAAACTAGTCTCTCAATTTTAAAGCTATCTGGATTAAACTTGGTGCATGTACGACATTTTGCTGCAGATAATACATAAGGTGGAAGCAGACGGATCGATTCATTATACTTACATATCATATAGATGCCATAGGAACGAATTGAATACAGGGCTCTGCAAGAGTGTCTAAGATAACCATGAAGACCAGGGCACTCAGAACTTGTTAAGTACCAAACAAAATTAATAATATAGCGAAACTAAATGCCATAACATCTCAGTTAAACTTGACTTGGAGTTGCTTCCACTAGCACTAGATTATGCAATTTATGCTTCCTTGACCCAAACATCCGACAACTTTCCGGTATTCGGAATTACAATGGCAAATGCACAGTTGAAACTAGCGTCAAGTAGCCAAGTGTCAGTTTTAGTAGACTCTAGTAGAACCATTTACAAAGTTTGAAGAACCAAACGGTAATTGCTTGAAGTGCCAAAGATGACGATGGCCAAGAAATACATTGGCGAAAAACAAATGTGGGTCAACGCAGTTCGCAATGTGAAACATTCGGCTTTGGCCTTTCGACAAACGACAAACGAACGAATAGCCAGCCGGTTTCCATGTCAAATTCAATTTACGGTTTTGGCCCGACTTTTGGTATCGATTCTGGTTTCGATTTTGTGGCTGAGTTTTACAGGTTTTGCAACGAGTATTTTTCGACGATATTTGATTTAGATCTAGGTAATGATTTGTTGCACCAGATATGTATGTATGTTGTCTCATGTGTGTCCGAGCTGAAGGTCGAGGTGGAGTTGCAGTTGCATTTGCCACACGTTGTCGACATTGAATAATGTAAATAGTTAGAACATCGAATGAAATTGCAGTTTTTATGTTTGAGTCGTAACTCGTAGGCCTGCTACTGGATTGCCTATACAGTTTGACACTTGAATACATACATCATCATCTAGTCATTATCATTGTCATTGTCATCACTTGCAGCTCCGACTTGGACTCACTACAGTTCCAGCTGACGTGCGAGATACCCCGCATACGCGTCAAGGCTCAATATCGATCCACAGGTGTTCTGATCTTGGTAAAGGCCTCCGGTGCCGGTGACTATTGGGGCGAATATGGTAAGATGGCAATAATAATATTCATATTCTGAACACAAACTAATTCCTCTGCTGCAGAGGGCGTCAAGGCCAAGATCTATTTCAAGGCGTTGGCCAATGAAGGTCCCGATGGACGCACATATCTCACCACCGATTCGGTTAAAATGGATTTTAATGTGAAGGATATTCAGATGGGCGTCGATAACATTGCCAATGGCAACTCAGTTATACGTAAGTTACAAGCAATCCACAAAATACTGCTCTGTTTTAATTCAACCCACTTTTCACAGAGGCCGCTCTCAATCTGTTCATCAACTCGAACTCTCAGGAGCTGTTAAAGGAGATGAAACCCGCGCTACGCACCAAATTGACTCTGGTCATTCGCAACTTTATGGATCGTTTGTTTGCCAAGATTCCCCTAGATGAATGGATCAACTTGAACTAGATAGTTGCTTTATATATTAATTACAGTAAGATCTAATTTATTGCACACAACGAATAAATAAAACAATTATATTGGAAATCTATTTGAATTTTAAAATTAGACTACAATTTATATAATTTAAAATTCAAGTAATTGTTCTCTGTTATTCACATACTCAAGCCATAGTTATTAGCAGGAATTGTTGGCTGCCAGTTGGTTAAGTATTATTATTAGATGCACGGTAACATCAGGTTCGTCATGCAAATCGAAAACCTCGACAATGAGTGACAAATTCGGAGAAATGTTTATTTAAACTGAAAACCAACGACAATTAAAACATAACAATAAATGGTGATGCTAAATTAAACTTTGGACGTGGAATTGATACCAAAAATGGGACCCTAATGGAAATTTTAGTGGAGCAAAGAACTATCCGACAATCGGTAGAAATCCGAGCAACTAGAACACCAAGTCGGACATTCGTTAATATAGACTAGATATGATAAATATGATACTAAAGTATCTGTTGAACCATTTACAAACTTGGAGATCCCATCCTCATCGTAGCCATAGATACATATACATATATTTATTAATTCAGTACACAGTAGATACTTGACTTTACAGTTACATGAAATCTACGGTCAAGGTTGAGCTTCTTTATCTAACGTAATCGTAATCAATGGTAAAGTGGCTCGTGTTTAAATTATTAGCTACTGCGTCTAAGCACATTTCCATCTCTGCCTTAACTAAGTATAAAGTAATCATAATAACTTGGACAATTGCGTGTTGTTGAATAATTTTTCAGCTAGTATAACAGCCTGAACAACTGCACAGTGGGAGGCCCCATCAGTTGTAGCAGTGAACCATGTCAGAGAGTCACAGCCTTGCTTTCCTGTCAACACTCTACAGAATGGGGACTCGACAAACAAAATTACATAAAGCTGTGATAGGCGGTGAATGGCTCATATGAATTCTACTTAAACTAAGTTTAGATTGTCAACACAACTTGGGGAGACAACTAACTAATTACGCACTGCACGCCAACTTAAGTTGGAGAACAACGGATAATAAGTCTAAACATGCTGGGTAAAATGGTTCTTAACCTTTTCACCCGACAAAAGGCATTGGGGAATCTGTTAAAGTTAAACTAGTTAATGCGTCTCAACTTCCTCGGCTGCACTTTGTAGGCGGGGTATTGCCAAGCATCGCATTATATCACACAAATACATATAGATTTGTATGAACACGATCATTAAGATTATTATTATTATTAAGTTGAAGCCGCTTTGAATCTCGTTCGCAATATTAAGCTCTAGCTCGTGCCTCTGCCTCTTTGGGTATTGTCAACGTGTTTTGGGGTTCTACGTTCCGTTCGGACGTCTATGGCTACTACTCAGCAGCTCATGTAAATCGAATCGTTATTTTTGCTATAAAATGCGAACGAGGCAACAATTTTGCATTCAGTACGATTTGTCGACGGTTAGTTAAACCTCACACCTCACATTCTAAACGAGAACGTTGGACGACGGAACTTCAGTTAACTTAAATAATATTAAAACGTTAGTAAAAATCTGTTTAAAGGTATCAAATCAATTGAAAAATGTGCTAGAGGAAACTTATAATAATAAGTTCTGACTCAAGAACTCTAAAGAGTGAAAATTCCAAAAAAGTTATATCGAAAGATAGAGTTGTTAATCCTCTAAATAGGTTATCAATAGCGTAAGCTTTATTTAATAATTGTGTCTGTGGAATGATTGTAATGAGAGTACTCTTGCCTCTTGCCTGGTGTGACTCCTTTCCAGTGGTCACAGTGTTCAGTTGAGACTTTCCCCATAATCCGAAAGGAAGGATAAGTCCTCGTTTAAATGAGATTCGTTGGTTTCGAGCTCATCGTTATCGGTGGGTGCGTCGACGGCCGCTGAAAATGCTTCCAGGTTTGAGAGAGCATCGTGTGGGGTTTTGTAGAACTGCATGCGAATCTTATTGAATCCGTAGTTCAAAAGACCATCACACCTCGCTAGGTGTTCAATTGACGAGTGACTTATCTGGAAGATCACCAGCATCATTGCCCGTTCAAATTTGTCCGCTTTGATGACATACCAGTCTTGCATCGGTATCGCTGGGTTCAATGCACATAGCATCTCCAGAATGTCTGCTGACTCTGAAGGGTTTTCGGGTAGCCAAGCTGTGGCCCAAGGTCGCGCTGGTATGTCCCTAATATCAACTACCTTTAACTGTGCGCCGGGGTACACTTCACCGACCTTGGCAATTGCCAATTTGTAAAGCAGCGCCGATCTATCATTATCACAGGCAATCAGCTTAATGTTTCCTTGAAACCATCCTGCATCTGCGCACGACGGTGGCGGTCCTGGATTTTCCCGCAATACTTCTAGCACAACAGAAGCCAGGGAGGCTTGAATCCAATCCCATTGAAAACGGGGGATCTTGCCTTCGAAATTACCATTGTCAATGAGTCCGACTATCTTACGTCCTCTCGCAATTTCTGCAAATGTTCTTTTTATTGTGGTTTCTTGAGACTTGATGCGTATGGGTTCAGAACCCTGTGCCTCCATCATCGAACTGGCAATTGGTTGTTGAAAAGAATTTATGTGAAAATCATTAGCATCAATTATATCTGAACTATTCAACGAAACATCGTGAGGAGGCTTATGTAACTTAACAATCAAATTCTCCCGCTTAGACCCAACAGCTTGTGTCCGGACGTTATCAAAATTGAGTGGGTAATCGGGAAGAACATCCCTTGCCCATTCGATATCCTCTTGAATCCGTAGAAAGTCCTCTTTGGACAATACCTGGTCTTCTGTAATTGGTGCGGTTGCTTGGCGCTTTAAAATTCGATTAGCCTTAGATCTATCCCTGGCGGTGGCTTCGGATGGATTAGATCTGATCAAATTAGCTGGTCTTCTGCTCACAATCGCACCACCGGAAAAGGTGCTACTGATATCCAAATGTTTATTTTCCCCTGTTGAACTATTCAACGGAACATCCTGAGCAGTCTTATATAACTTCACAATCAAATTGTCTCGCTTAGACTCGATAGCTTGTGTGCGGTCCTTATCAAACATGAATGCAAAATCAGGAAGAACAGCCTTTGCCCATTCGATGTCCTCTTGAATCCGCAGAAATTCCTGCCTGGACATTGCCTGTTCTTCTGTAATTGGTGCGGTTGCTTGACGCTTAAGGATTAGTTTGGCCTTCTTCCTATCTTTGGCGTTGGCTTCGGATGGATGAGGTCTTCTAAAATTAGCTGGTCTTCTGCTCACTATCGAATCATCGGAAAAGGTGCTACCGATGATATCCAAAGGTTTCATCATCCCTGCTGAACAGTTGGTCAGGCTTTGCTTAACCATCCTTTCTCTTTTATTGAAAGGATCGATCTCCCATTTAGTGTTATTTTGTCGGTTAGTATTCATTTTGTTCCCACGAGTTGCGGAGAAGGAGTTGGTCCACCCGAGCAGAGATCCGCAGTACCCGGGTAAGGCTAGAATAGAACAAGTGGTCGCCAATGACTTGAGCTCTCCGTTCGCGACTGGGCTAGTTTTGATAAACCTGGGCCCCCAGCCAAGCTGACTGTCGGCACGGGTCGAATGACACCTTAACCCAGCCCAGGTGTGAGATAATTGAGAAGTATGTGAAGCTACACTTTTGGAAGGCGGCAACACAAACGCCTTGTCAGTACTGTGCTTACTACCACGTACCCGCTGACTGTCCGGGACTGCTTATTTGCGGATGGTTAGTCACGCTTATTCGCAGCTAACCTCAACTAAGGAGGTCTTTCGCTATCCGCAACCTGCGACCCGTCTGGCGGCCCCAGCTAGGCCCCTGTTGAACCACCTCACCAGTTCTTCAGACCAGATAATATTATCCTCAACGGAAATTGTATTAAACCATTAGGTCACATATATGAATGAACTAGTTAAGTTTCATTTAAATAACTGAAAGATATTTACGGAAGTAAATGTGAAATTACAGAATATCTCCATGATATAGTGCACAGTTATCATAGTGTCTGTAATCAGAGATGGGGGATAATTATATGAATCGTTAGCGATAAATGACTAACGTGTCTAAAGCATACAGAACTTTAATCTATTATTAAATAGAATCATTGTTTGACGTCAGTGAATAGGAGTAATAAACGAAACTTGAGATGATTCGGCATTAAAAACATTATAAACTACTAATTACAGAAATCCCAAGCGCAAAATGGAGTCCAGATTAATTACGGCCGCAATTCTCGTCTGTTTTTTTGGCATTGTCTGTGCTGGCAATATGCGTAAGTAAAAGTTATGATTATCAAGTTATACTTTACCCATATAATACCCCTAACTCCATTAGCTGACTATATCAAGATATGCCATCGTAACGATCCCGAGCTGTCCAAATGCGTTAAGCAAAGCGTGCACAATCTGCGACCATATTTGGGCAAGGGTATCAAGGAAATCAACGTGCCTGCTCTGGAACCGCTCTACATCGGCGACCTTAACATACTTGAAGCCGGCTCCGGTGGCATTACGGTGAAGGCGAAGAAACTAAACATCTACGGTGCGTCCAACTTCGAGATTACCAAAATGAGGGCATCCACACAGAACAAGAGATTCGATTTTGAGCTGATTCTGCCGCATCTGCAAGGAGGGGGTCAATACGAAATTAATGGCAACATTTTGGCGCTGCCCATCAAGGGCAGTGGACCCTTTGTGGGCAACTTCACCAACTTTGTGGCCTATGTGCGAATCACTTACGATGTGAAGGAAGTCAACGACATCGAATACTTCGACATCAAGGAGTTTGCTCTGAAAATTCGAACTGGAAAGGGTCGTCTGCGTCTGGATAATCTCTTCAATGGCGACAAAGTCCTTGGGGATGTGATTAACCAGACAATTAATGAGAACTTTGAGTTATTCACTAACGAAGTGATAGCGCCTATTGCTCGGGCTCTGGAGGTCAAATTCCTTGCAATTGCCACCAAAATCCTTGAGAATTTCACGTACAACGAACTGTTTCCCGTTTAATTGAAAAATGTGATTCGGGTTGAATGCTATTGCTTGTGATACAGTTCATTTCATTATGTTAGTGTAAATATATATCATAAATAAACTTTAAAGGATCCACAAATAAACTGTGTCTTGATTCATTACCTAATTCACCGTTTTTTATTATCAATTTTTGTTACAACTTAAAAATTATTGAGCGTCCAGTTCTGTGTCCAACTTCGTTTTGTTTATATATTTAGGGAAATTTAGCAAGGGAAATAGTAACAGTGAGCATAACAGCGATAACAAATAACATACTTTCTTATATTATAAACGGCGAGCAATAATTTTTATAAAATATATTTAATATTTGAAAGAATTTTGAAGTTAATTACAATGGAAACAATTTTAACTATAAAGATCAGTGAATTTCAATTTTAGTGAAGGGTGCTAATTTAATAACAACAGGATTACTGTCACTGTTAAGTGAGGAGTAATTCTGTTAACTGAGGAGTAATTCTGTTGATCACTCAAGTCAGTATTATCGAAAGTCGATAATGGCAAGCTGGCAGCACAACGGAAATCGAGCATAATATCGATTGGGTCGTGCGAAATATCGATACATTTTCTTACGCTGCTCAGTGCCCTCAATTAAAAATAAAATTACAAAATTTCTCTGTCTCTGTTTATAAAAAATCGCATTGTTTAAACGTTCTAGTTTACATTAAACACAAGTGGTAGTAACGTTGTAGAACATGTCAACACCCGCACGCAGACGTCTTATGAGAGATTTTAAAAGGTAAGAAAAGTACGCACACTGACAATCGTCGTGGTATGAAATGGAGAAACGGGGCGACATATGTATGTATGTGCACACATGCATACATAGGTATATATGTACATACGCCCGTGGAAAAGTTTGCGCAGCCAAAATACAAATGTGCATGTGTGTATGTGTCCTGTGTATAAATTGAGTTCGTGTGTGTGTGTGCTTGTACGTTGCCATTTTTCGCTGCTCTTATTTTGTGATACTACTAGTACAACAACAATAACAATGGCAATAGCAATCGCAATCGCCTATGCTGCGTCTTTGACACTTGACTTTGAAGCATATTGCAAACACAAACAACACGAAAGAGCATGTAAATTAAATCTGCGCAAAGAAGAACAGAAGCAAAATACAAAGCGAAATGTACAAAAATTCTTGTTTCCCATTTGTGCAATTGCGTCGCAGACATAAGATCAACTACAACAAATGCCAACCAGAGCAGAAAGCGAGAGCAAACCAAACACACATAATAAAATAGTTCTCCCAACAGCTGCAAAAAGTCTGCTTCATCCTGATTTCCGTACACTTATCTGTTTCACCATCTTCCGTTATTCGACAGCGCACACTTAACCTTGTTGACTCATACTCTCTCTGCAGCAAAGCAAGCAGAGCAGCAGCAGCGCCGTCTTCTAATTGGAATTTCATTCAGCTTTGTGCGGAATATATTTAATTGTTTTTTTTTTGTCATTCGATTATCGTTAGTTCCCGACCATTTTTTGCATTTTCCTACCACCCCCTATCAAGTAATGAACGAGTTTGATTGCATAAAGCACTTACTGCACGTGGTGAGGGGTGCGGTGGAGTCGGTATACCTTCTTGAGCCCAGTAAATGTCAAGGTCCAATGCGTCAAGGCAGCAGGACTCGAAAACAGCCAAATATCCACCCACAAAACCGCAGAAATTGTTTGTTTATCAGCATTTATCGTCTATTGTTTTTTGTTTCGCATTAAGTATGACATACGCCTTGTATTATTGTTGCTGTAGCTGTTTAATCGATGATTTCATTTTAAGCTTTGTCATTTGTATTGATTTAGGCGATTGAAGGGCGCGGTTGTTGGGCATCGCTTCTTATGGTTCACAGTTCCTTGTGGCTGTTGCACACATTCGTTTGCGTGTGTGCATGTATTCTTGACCTAAATATGTACATGTGTGTCTGTGTATACGGATGTAAGTCCCCTGGGAGCCGTTGTTAAATGACTGGGATCTGGGGTACAAAACATGTCTATGGCCACTTAATCTGGGTTAGGAACCACAACTAATTCGTGTTTCATTTCGGTTATTCTTGCCCAATTTACCTTGGTTTGTTTAATAAACAAATAAGATACCTTGTCGAGAAAATGATTCGCTTCCAGCTAAAATGTGTTGGCGCTCAATGAACTCGCCAATATACAAAGTGCAACACATACAAAACCATCTGATGATTGTAAACATTTGCTGCAGCAAGAACAGCCAAGACAGAGAAGAGGAAATATCTCAAAAACATGACAGTGACTGTTTCTTATAATATACATATATTTGTATGTATATATACGTTTGCATATAGTATAATATATTTATATATATATATATATAGGCATTATTAGTCAGACATGCAGAAATTATTTATATATGTATGTGCATCTTAAATTGTTTACCGTTTCACAGCGTTTTGTTTGTTCTTTTGTTTTGCTTTGCTTCGCCTTAGTAAAAAAAGAAAGAAAGATCCGCTATCTTTGTATTGTCGAAGATTAAATGCTCTAGCATATCGAATTGCCGATAGCCAGTTTAAGAGTATCCAATGAGATTAATATAATGAAAATAATTTTATTATCGCATTTTATACTAAGCTTTATCTATGGTTTCTATTTGCAGACTTCAGGAGGACCCACCAACGGGTGTTTCTGGTGCTCCAACAGATAATAATATTATGATATGGAATGCTGTGATTTTTGGTCCACACGATACTCCGTTCGAGGATGGTACCTTTAAGTTAACCATAGAATTTACGGAAGAATACCCAAATAAACCGCCAACAGTTCGATTTGTATCGAAAGTATTTCATCCAAACGTTTATGCAGATGGTGGCATATGCTTGGATATATTGCAAAATCGCTGGAGTCCCACATACGATGTGTCAGCAATTTTAACATCCATACAGGTGAGAGCTATCACATTATATAAATATATACATATATGTATAATTAAAATATATTGTGTGAATTGTTTATTTATTTAGTCACTGCTTAGCGATCCCAATCCCAACTCACCGGCTAACTCAACTGCCGCACAGCTGTATAAAGAGAATCGCCGTGAGTATGAGAAGCGTGTGAAAGCCTGTGTGGAGCAAAGTTTCATCGATTAGCCATGCGCCCACACTATTAACATCATCAACAACAATAACAATTATAATTGCAACAACAACAGCAGAAGCAACAGCAGCAGTAGCATCTCCGACAACAACAGCACTGGCAGTTGTAGCAGCGGCAACTTGCAGCAAAAAACGTCAACAAGAAAAACAACAACATGCAATAATATAAAAAAGTTTAAATTAAATAATATCAGATATATTTATAATAGTTATAATGCTATGAAATTGTAACATCGCCTAACACACTCACACACACACACATACACAGGCAGACAACACACACATACAGGCCCTTATACACACACACATTTACCCGTAAAACAGGTCAGTTTTTATTTTCGGCTTAATGTTTTAAACGTAGACACGCGACAAAAAACATCTACAACAATAACAACCGACAGCAATAACAACCAACAACCACTGGAGCAGCAACATCCACTTCAAGCGACATCAATAGATATATCACATAAAAAGCATCTTATAAGCTAACAATATAATATAAATAATAATAACAAACTATTCAATGTTATAATTCAAATAGCAGCAGAAAGAAAAGTTATTAAGAATAATAATAAAAAAAAAAAAAAAATTATACAAATAATTCGGAAGATTATTGCGTAAAATAGTTTCATTTTAAAATGCTATTAACAAATTTATGAGAAAATTATAATATATAAATTAACCATTCGTATATAGATGATAAATCCAAGAAAACCCAATAGAATCTGACACCATAGATGAGTTTTTAAGTAAACTTGCCTTGATTTCAAATATACAAATATTATATACATATATATATATAATGATATATATTCAGCTATTTTAATTAGCAAGCTGTCAGTAAGAGAGAGCTGCAAATCTAATATGTAATATGATGATTAATTATTCGCACAAGCTACCTACAAATTGGTTAATAAGTTAATTGGCTAAAAGTTGTGAAACAAAAACATACTTAAAATTACAATTAAAATTAAATGTTAGTTGTTAGCATGCAATTAATTTAAAATCAGATCTATGATATGTCTATCGAATTAGAAGAAATAACGATATACACCCTTTAAGCCTCTGCCCAGTGACCAATTCAATCAATCCCTAGATCTTATATAGTTCTCATTTCAATGGGTGATAATTAATGTAATATCTTCCTGCACTTGGCGCTCTCCACGACCATGACAATGACCATTGTGTATGCATAGTAATTAGACTAAACACCTCATAACTGCCATTTGCCACAAGCTAAAATAGTAACTATTGATAGTACACACAAACAAACACACGCCTATGCGTCTTCGACAGGGCATTTCATTGTTTAGTTAATAGATTTTAAGCGTCACTTACAATCGATTGATCTAATATGTTTTCAAATTGCTGTTCCTTTTGCTAAGACCCTCCACTTTGGCACTTTGTGTTGAGATGACGACGACGATAATGATGATTTTGGAACGATAATGATAATTGATAATGATAATGAATATGATAATGATAATGCTAATGATGCTCTGAGCATCATGTAAATCTGTATGGATAATCCCCTTATAGCGGCATGTTGTTTTTTAATTTAATATTTTAAATTGTACTCAAACAAACTATTGAAATCCTTTTAGAGCTCTTGATAATGAGAAACCACGAATTGAAATCAAATAAATATATAAAAAAAGAAATACATACAACAACAAACAGCAAAATGAAGCAAACGATAACAATTTACCTTATAGATTTCAAAATATCAATAAAAAGAAAATAAGACAAAAAATATAATTGATTTATTTTGGATGCTGAAACTATATTCTTACCATCAGTGCTATGCTAGTGACGAAAACACTCCAAATTGCAAAGACTGTTAGTCTTCTTAGTTACTAATTATTCAAAAGAATATGATGACTCTTCAACCCAAAATGATGTCTGGTATATTATATATTGCTTGATTTAACAATTTCTATACAGTACTCTCTAATCTTATTAAATAGTCTCTTTTCTTTTCAGTCGACAGAGAGTTATATAGAAATATCAGCTGAAACAGTGAAAGTTCAACTTGAGTTGATTGCATAAGCAATTATATAAATTATATAAACATTCTAGTATTCAAATAAAAATGCATTTAAAAATTGTATTTTTTTTTTAATTTTATTGAAAATTTTATTAATTTGTTAAATTCTATTAAAGTTAATGACTTAAGCTTAATGTTTGTTAAATATTTGTAAAATTGCAACCAACTTATCGGGTCGTAAGGCAACATTTGATTTTAAATACACAAATTATTATAAATTAATTTGTTTGAAATTTGCTTTAATTTTTAATTGTTATTAATTTGAATATAATTTGACACAGAAGATGATAGAGATATATAATAATAATTTTAATAATAAACCATAAAGTGCACACAGATAAAAGATAATGTATAAAATAAATCGGGGACCAACACATAAACCAAGACGATAAAAGTAAAATACGAGACGTTATTTACATGGAAATTCTAAAGCTAAAAGAATACAAATAAGTTGCGTAAATACGAGTATATAGTATAAAGAGCTCTATAAAGATGTAGAGTCAAGTTTAAAAAAAGTGGGAATCTTTTATGTGGAGGGGTGTATACGTTGTATATAAAAATATATAGAATACTAGAGTGCATTTCTGTGTGGGGTTACAGCTTTTGACTGCTTCGTGGAATTGCACAAGGGTATGTTTAGAGGATTGCAATGGGTCTAATTGCTGGACGCATGACTGTGTACGTTCTTAAAGTCCTGGGTTTGAGTGGTGCTGCGCAGCACTTCCAGCCATCTGACGGAAGACATTAAATATGTTTAATTCATTTATTTAACTTTTGTTTAAGTGCTAACTCACCTGTTGTAGGTATGTGCACTCTCTGCTCTAAAGAAATACACGTGATTCTTAAAGGAGAGCTTAAAGACGTACTCCTTTTGGACCGCATCCTGATGGCCTGGCGGTCCCACCGTATAGCCCAGCAGTGGTAAACTGGCCAGTGCAAACTCATCCTGATAGCTCTTGTAGAAGTACAAACAGAATGAGGTGAAGACCACCCACAGTTTCTGCCAGCCGGAGCTGTTCTTGAATTTACGAAGCAGATAGCCGGAGAGCTGATGCTCCGCAGCGATGAGATGATCGCCCAGCCCAACGGTGGCGCCACGATGCCAACAGACGTGTAGTGCGGTATTGCTGCGTGATGGTTGCGTCTTGTTCTGCTGCTGCATCTGCACCTGCTGTGGCGTCAATGGACCGCCGCCTCCAGTGCTGCTGTTCAGACTGTTGGTGCCATTGCTCAGACCGATCATATCGAGTCCCTCTTCCGACGAGCCTAAACGTGTGAAGGAAAACGTTTTGAGGGGGTGCTTTTAGTGAATGCATATTGCGAGAGGTGTCGATTTAAGGCAGGGTTTTTCGTTCTTACGAGGTTTTGCAGAGTGCTTTTCTTGCCATTCAGAATGAGATGTGTTTGTATTAAATAGACAGAGAATGAAAATAAAGTAAAGTAAACTAATGTGCATGCAATAAGCGTTCAGAATTTTTGCTTAATGAATAATCTGTCCTAGAAGTGAAGATAGAAAGCTCTTAAGAGTGGGTAAAAGATTGAACTTGTATCGTTGTTGTTTTTTGATAGACTCTTTCCGACAGACTCCATAAAGAGTACATACTCCTGATCATCTGAACATCTGTCTGTATAATCACCTATATCTCAGAGACTATAAAAGCTAGAGAAATCAAACTTGGTATGTAAGTCCCTCTATATCTTAAGCAAAACCAGTTGGCTTTAGAATTTTGCCACATCCCGTTCGCCTCCCAAAATCGAAAGTAAATTTTTAGAAATCGAATTAGTGGAGCAGTTATTAAGTTAAAGCCTTAAATGTGGCCTTCGATCTGTCCTTTTGCATCGCGATCGAATAATAAACTCATAAGTTATTTAAAAATCAATATTATGCAGTGTCGGGCAAAAGGAAGAAGAGAACACTGACGTTAGACAGCTTGTGCATAAGTTTAACAGAATAAGTAAGTCGGGTTCAGCCATTTCATATGTAAAGGCTCTACGAATAGATATCAAGACCTGTTCCGGGTTTTACTTCTTATCGTAAAGTATTTAATATACATCATTTATTTTTTCACTTTCCACTTTGACCCTATGATGTATATATATTCTTGTTGTTTTCATTTTGTCGTATGAATGTGAATTTAATTAGCCAAATTTTGGCAAAAAGTGAAAATCAGAACAGGTAAAGGAAATTGACTTTCGAAAAATCTTGTTGAAGGTAAAAATCTTAACACAAAAGATAAAAAATGAGCAGATTATAATCTGGGACCCCTTCTCAGATACTCACTGCAATTCTTAAGTGTCGTCAGCTGGAGCTGCATGTTTGGCGGCCTGTTCTTGATATCGGCAGCCGCTTTGGAGAGTTCGGCCAGCCAGAGAGTCTTCTCGGCGGTGGTGCCAGCACTCACCGTGATGGCGCACTGTCCGCCAAATATGGAGAACGTATTGTGCTCGGCATTCTCTGTGAGCAGGGATCGTACCGGCACATGGCCGAGTATGCGAAATGTTTGATCCAACGGTGATTTCGAGCCATACAGTAAGATGTCCGAGAAGAGGAAGAACATGCGCTGTTGCAGGCCGCGCTTTGAATGCTTCAGCAGACAACCCTGACGAATAAGACGACGTTGTGGCTGGACGAGCTGCTCGAAACTGATGTCACGCTGCAGCTCGCACAGCTCCACAAAGTTGGCAGAGTCGGGGAGCTGGATGCGAATTGGCTTGGTGCTGCGTATGAGCAGATGGTAGACAGCCTGGCAGTCCGCATAGTCGATATGCTCTTCGGCATAATAGTCGCATAGACGCTCCAGCAACAGTTGATAGTGAAGCAGGCGATTCATGGGCTTGAGCAGAAGCTCGCCAATGGGCAGGTAGCAGACCTTCTGCTGTTCAAACTCCTTGTAGAGCTGTTGGAATCGATTGTCCGTCTCGTACATGTCGTTCATGCAGTGCAGAATGTCCAGATGGGTCTGCACATACTCATCGTAGATGGGCAAAGCCCCCATGTGCTTCATCATGACATCGCCAATGCGATGGGTATCATGATGGCCGCGTCCCTCCCACAACATCATGCGGTGCTCGATGTCGCGCAAAAAGAGATTGTGATGCTGGGCAAGCGAATCGAGCAGCTCGAACAATGGCTGCAGTTGCTCCACATCCTCCAGGCTTAGCACCTGCCTCAGCGAACAGTTCAACACATCCAGATCCTTTTTATAAGTGCGCTCCGTCATAAGCAGCTCCTTGGCCAGGAAATAGCTAGGCTCTGTGGGCCATTTACGCTTCTTCACCTCCGCCTCGATGTCGTGGCTATTGGACATAGGCATCCCGTTACCATTGTGACCATTATGGGCGGTGGCCACGCCCGTGGCCAACTCCTGCCGTTTGGCGTGCTGAATCTCTGCCTGAATGACGTCATAGGTTCCAGCCTCAGAGCGCGACAACGATGATGATTTGTCCGAGCCCAAAGTGAGATCATAGCGATTCGCGGGTGTGACGATCTCACCGCGCCTATCCAGCGACATATTGCCATTGATGCCGTGGTAGACATCTGCATCCCAAACAAAAAGAAATAAAATAAAAAACCATATTTAAAATAATTTGAAAATTATATAAAACTGTAACTTGAAATTTAAAACTAAAATTAAATTTAAATTAATATATTTAATGTAAATTAATGGCCAGAGTCAAACACCTTTTGATTGATTAATGAAGTTTTATTTATTTGGTTTCTCTTTCTATATAATTTAATGTTGGTTTAATCGCTTGTTTGTGTATAGATTTCCATTCATTAATTAATTAATTATTTTTGCATGAAATTGTTTCTTAAAAATTGATCAAAATTAACCGTGTGTACTTAACGCAATTGGAAATATTAAACGATTTGCTTTTCTTTGTTATATTTCTTACTTGCTAAAATTCAGCTAAGATTTTTGTTTTTTTTTTATATATTTTGTTTACCAAGTTAAGGATAACTTAACTCTAAATAAACAATCATTTGCACTCGTAGGAATTCCGAATTACATTTTCGAATCAATTCTACAAAAAATTAAGATAGCATATTAATCAAAACATTCAGGAATTTTCATTTTTTCTTTTTAATAATCCCAAACCCATTATGCCATATAATTTCTGTGGAGTCAATACAAAAAATAAATGGGGAAATCAACTAAATTGTCTACTAATACTTAGTTATTGACATACATACGAGCACATAAATCCACTAGATAACACAAGAAATTGTTGTAAAAACATTCGTATTACAAAAAGGTAAAAACATTTGCCTAAACTAACTAAAATAGGGTCTTAACGGGTAAAAAACGATCCTCAAATCTTAAAAGTCAAAATAGGTTTATCCATTCGTGTAGATTTTAATTAATTTCACTAAAGCTAAACATTACAATGTCAATAGGAATGGTTTAATATCTTTTGATTAGAATACTTTTGATCCGGTGAATAGTTTAAATTATTGTACGTGGGGTATACCCTGCATCCTCTACATAAGTAGTATATACCCTAACTCGCCTCATGCTGCTTAACAATTAAATACTTTTTTAATTCATTATTATAAACATTTACGTAATATGCGATCAATTATTTTTTGTAAACTTAACAGGGTTACGATTGATTCCATTAGGTTTAATAATTTAATTGGCCTATGCCCGTAATTCACCTTGCTCGATTCACACTTTCACATGAAATAGGCATAGCTTTCTTTTTGGTTAGCTTCAAACAGTCTTTTTTTTAACTCAAAAAAAAAACTAAGTCGTATGCATACTAAAGCGAAATTGAAAGCGAAAGGTGAAATTCGGAAGTGACCTAAATATTAGTTTTAAACATTTTGATTTGTAGGATTTTTTTGTAGTCATTGTTGGCACATTCAAGTACTAGAACTAAATCTAATACATTTTATTTATGTTTCTGAAGGGTGTACTTCGACAATTATTTACCGATTGCTTGTTAAAATGCTTGTTATCATTTTGCCATAAATTAAAAACTTATATAGTACAAGAACTATATAAAATATATATTATAAGATAAGTACATACGTATATTAAAAAAGTATGGAGAGTTATCTTGATCGTTAGAAATAAATGCTGTCCATTTGATGTGAATACAACAATTCTGATCAAAAATATGGCATTGGAGATCTTAAATTTCGCAGATATTGCTTACAAAAGCATATTTTTGGCATACAACTCGACTTATGGATATTATTATCCACATTTTTATGCAGGTTAAACATTTGACACTTTAACTGGAACTTATAGCATAGATAATACGTAATACGTAATACTGATCAAGTACTAGTCGTAATTTATTTAAATATTTAATAATTACTTCTTTGTATTTCACTTCATTTCTTCTTTGTTTTATCTAAATAACAATTAAATATTTCTGTTGTATTTTGTTTTATGAATTAATATTAATATTCGATGATTAAACAGTGCGTTAAAATTTGCTCAACTCGTTTCATAAATGTTTTTGTTTTTTTTTATTTTGACTCTTCTATAACATTATATATACTCTATAGAAGTACGATAATCCAACTTCAACACCAACTCTTTCATCTACTCCTCCATCATTTTCAACTCACTCTTCTTCTCCACTGACAAAACTTGGTTATAATATTTTAGTTAATATATTTGATTAAAATGTTAGTTAGTTTGATTTTCTATCGCCTTTTCCGAGGGTTATATTCATGTTAATTTGATTCTATACCTTCTTTTCGATATTTTCTTTAGCAGCATTTAGTAATTTGTTTTGTTTTCATTTTGGTAGTTTTGGATTGTACGATATTCTTGTTTGTTTTGTTATATTTTTTGTTTGGTTTGTCGTAAATCAGTCTCAATTATAAATAAGTTGGTTATACTTGGATCGTGTGTAAAAAGTCGTAGATTTGTTCTAAAAATGTTCCAAGGCAACTGAAGAAATGGAAAATGCTGCTGACACTGCTGCTGCTTGATTATCTTGCTACTCCATTCAATGGTCACTCAGGTCATCCGAGTCATGGAATTTTGGCGGCGGATCAACTCGTATGTCCAAACCGCAGGCATAACGCTCGTACTCAATGGGCTCCGTCTCGTAGTCTGAAAGAAAGTCCGGATAGGGAAGTTGCTGTCGAGTTGGCTCAGCTGGATGCACAGTTCGACTGGTGACTCGTCGAATGGTTCCCATGCCACCAGCACCACCGGCACCGCTATCCTCGCTGGAGTTGGCCAGCTCATCGGACAGCCCACCACCACGGGATTCATACTCGCTCTCCTCGGGATTGCAGTAGCTACGTCCATGATATGGCTGCGGCGGCGGATGCTGAGCAGCGCCAGATGTGCTGGCCACCTGTGAATCCTCACGCTTCAGCTGACGTTTCTTGGTGCGCACGGGCTTAACGGGTTGACCGCTGGCCGGTGGCATAGGGTGATTGGCAGGTGCCGGTCTCTCCACCATCGGCTGGTACATGGGCTTGGTAATGTGACCCAGTCGATCGTAGCGTGGAAATCCCATCTCATCCACATTTTCGCTCATGTCGAGACTCTCAAATTTGCTGGCGCCGCTATACTGCGGATAATCGTCGTACTCATCGGTTTGCTCCCGTTCCAGTTCCTCGTCGAACTCCAAGTATTGCTCGTCGCGCTGATAGGAGTATTCCGAACTACCAGAGTCCATTTCGGGCATATAGCCCTCCGAGCACTCGCTGCTCTCCGCCTGCTCCAGCAGCGCAGCCGCATTCAGATTAGCTCTCATGCGTTTCACGGGCAGCTGACGCTTCTTGCGATATCCGCGACTTCGCAGCTGCCTACCATCCTGACCACGCACATCCAGCGAGCTGTCCGTATCGTTGCCACTCGGCGGACTCTTCAAGGCGGTGGCGATGCCAGCGGTTGTGGACAACTGGGCAGCGGCAACTGCAGCAGCCGCAGTAGCAGCAGCAGCAGTTGACTTACGTGGCGGTTTCTGCATCAGTTGATTCGGCGGCGACTCGGAGCTGAGACTGCTCGAATAGTAGGGGGAACAGCGAATCAATTTATCCGCTCGCTGTGGCAACTGCGGCGAATTGGGCTCAGTGCTCTCACTGTTGAGTGTGTTGGTTGTCGTTGTCGTGTTTGTGGCCGATGAGGTGGAGTGTGCATCCCGCTCCTCGTCAATCCGCAGGGGCAACTCCTGGCTGCTCTGCTGCGACTTGCTCAGCATGTGCTCGTGAAAGGAGCTCGACTGACGCAACTGTTTACTGCTGGTTTTGAACTCGCGTATTTGTGTTTTGGACAGCGTCTTGTCATCGTAACTGTGGTGCTTGGCCAACGGCTTGGCCGGTGGTGCACCAACACTTCCCGGTAAATCACTGGGCGTCACAATCGGCGGCACACTTGGCACAGGCGGTGGCACAGGCTTAACCACAGCTGGAACGGGAGCTGCTGCTCGCTTGGATTGAACTGGGGCGGCTGCGACTGCCGCTGCCTCTTCAGCTTCAGCAGCGGCAGCTGCCTGCTCCGCCAGGCCAGGCTGTTTCATCTTGTTAAGCAGGGCCATCATAATGGGTCTGGTCACTGCCGGTTTTGGCTTTGTCGGAATTGGCGGTTGTGGTGCGCGTGGCTTCTGGCGCGTCTGCTGTGACTGCTGTGTTTGTATCTGTGTTACAGTGGTGGTTGTGGCACTGCTCTGGCTACTTGTGTGAAGGGGCACAAACTCCTGGCTTTGGTAACGCTCCGTCAGCTTTTCGCTGTGCGCATACAAACGCTCTACGAATGGCGACTCCGACTCGGAGCAGATCTCCTGGCTCTGATACAGCTTTGACATCATTTCGAGCGATCGACGCTTGCGTGCCGCTGCATTCGTTTCTGTGGCTGCAGTTGGGCAGCCCATGGATTGATCTATGTGTTCCTGACTGGTGCGTGCCTGGTTGCCATTGCTGCCGCTGCGTCGATGCACCTGGGGTAAAGAGCAGCGTTTTTCCTCGCTGGGCGAGCCCAGGCTGGGCTTGGAGCCAGTCCGGCCCTGCGGCTTCAACGGCAGATACTCGCCGGGCACGACGCCCACAAGGGTGCGACTGCTGGATGTGGACCACTCGCTGATTGTCTGCGCCATTTCGGTGAGGGTGAGTGTGGTGTCGTCGCTGCGCGTGGCAGAGGTGGGTTCACTCAGCTTGTCTGTCTCAGAGTTGGACAACATGTCGTAACGTAGTCCGTCGGAGGATCCGTTGTCCCCACTAAACTTATGGGAGTAACTGCCGCTCTGCTCGTTTAGGCTCTCAGCGGACTTGTTGATGGAGCTTATGCTCGACTTGGTGTGATTGGATTTCTCGCTCTTGGCACACGAGTGCGTTGAGACGGCTGATAGGCTGTCGGAGCCGGAGAGATTGGCGTATTGTCGCACTGTGTTCGTTCCCGTTGACCATTCCGAGATGCTTAGTCCAATCGATGTATCCTCCGAGTGAGAGCTGTGAGTGCACTTCTTTTGCTGCAATCCCATGCGCACAGTCCCATCGAGATCTGTGCCAATGGAGCTAGTCTCCTCTTCGGAGTGACTGGAGTGGCTGCACTTCTTGCAGCTGCCACCACTGCTTAGACGTGCCTCGTAATTGCGACGCACTGTCGTCTGATCGTCGAGATATGCCGAGGTGCTGCCAGAGAGGATGTCATCGATGGAAGTGTCCGAGTTGTTGGAGCCACGCGATAGTTTCCTCAACTGTCCATCCGGCGATAATTGCACCTTAATAGTGCCCGGCATAAACACATCATCGTTGGAGAAAAGCTCATCCTCGGAGATAGGACTACGCGGTGCAGGGGAGCGTGACGGCTGTGCCACAATCACCTCCGGGCTGGAGCCCTTACGCAGACTAGCGGCAGCTCTAGCCGTCGGCTGTGTGGAGGACGTGCTGCAGCTGATATTGAAAGATGACGACAAGCAGGATGCAGCACTCAGTGTGGAGCTCAGACAGCTTACCGTGTCCAAGGGTATATGCTCGCTGCCAAAGTCAGTGTCATCGAACGCAGCTGACATGAGATAAGCCGTGTCTTCGTATGGCAACACTTTGGCCACTTCGGGCGGACCGCCCACATTTGCTTCATCCTCCAGCAGCACTTTGTCAGCACTTTGCACCTCGCTGGCATAATATGTCTCAATGCTCTCCACCACAATGGGTGCGTCGATGGTGCTGGAAGGTGGTGAGGGCCAATCCACCGAGTCTTGGGATTGCTGGAATGACAAGCTGGCCTTCCAACAGAATGATTTGGGCACCGGTTTATCCAAGTCTGGCATAGCATACATTGTCTCTGGCGGCTTGACGGGCACATGATCAAAGGGTATCTCTGGCAGGGGCCAATCCTCAGAATCCTGACTTCCTGCATTCGATAGACACATTAGCGTGTGACGCTCCAAGTCATCTGGCTGTTGTTCATCCACATGTGTTACCGAAAATCGTCCAGTCACCAACGTGGGTGACTTGGGTTCATTGAAACTCCCAATGCTGGAGAGTCGATCGGCCGTGGCCGAGTCGCAGGGTATTTCGGGCATCTCCGCGGAGGTGCGACGATCTGCATCTGATATATAGGCCAGATTTGTGTTGCTTCGTGAGTCTGAGCTGAGACTGGGCTGGTGATCAGTCGACCCAACGGATTCATCACGCATGCTAACCGAATGTGTCGACGCCTTGCTGACATCGTCCTCCATGCTTGACTTTTCCGAGGCCGTGCTACGTTCCGAGATCCGTGACAGCGTTCGGCCCAAAGTAAAGCCCGTGCTGTACCCAATAATATCTGTAGGATTAACCCCAATGCCACTTAGTGTGCTGGTCATGGCCGGATAACCGAAGGTGGTGGGGAAGTCATTGAGATCGTCCTGATAGCTGGTATCGCTCTCCTTCTGTTCGTCCGGTGAGGCCTCCTTGACGTCACTGTCTGACGAATCTCGCAATGGATTCTGTGCATCATACCGTTCATATCCACCATCGGTTTCCACGTGATGCCAGGGATCATCTGTGCTGGAGCTGTTGGAACTTTCAATGGGAAAGGCCTTCCAAGTGCTTTGCTGCTCCTTCTGTGCCAATTCGCCACGTCGCTGAGCCGCACCCAACGATCCGGAGCTGCTCTCGGTTTCAAAGGATCCTCGCGACTCAACGCTTAGTGAGCCTTTTGAATCAAAGCTGGACTTGGATTCCTGCGAGCTGCGATCGCTTCCTGATTTCCCTGGTTCTGCTTTAGTTACCGACAGCTTTTTTCCAGCATTGGCACGCGCTGGTTTCTCGATTCTGGGCGGTTTGCGCGATCCACCAGAGCTAGACTCGCTGTCCTCGGTTCTTTGCAGTATTTTGGCAATGCGTTCCTCAATGGGATCCAGGTAGGATTCCGTGCTGTTTCCCAAATCAATGGGACTCTGCTTTTCCAACGTAGGAGTTGTTGGTTTCTTAATGATTATCTTTGGCTCATTGGTTGGCGTCTGATCATTGGATGCAGTGGGCGTGGCATCAACATCGATATCGGCATCAGCATCTTTGGCTGCCACATCGAGCTTTAGCATGCGCTGCTTTAGCTCCTGGCACTTTTTGGCCTCCTCGTTGCCAAAATCCTGTGATATGCCTAGAGGACGTGCAATGGAGCAGCTAACACTGGACTCCTCATCAACAGAACTCTTCTCCTTACTCACCGACAAACTCCAGTCCTGCTGACGCTGCGGACTACTGTCTTTCTCACCGCTAGTCCACGAATCCGAACTCTTTGATTTATCACTTTGCTTTTCCAGACTGTACTTCTTCTTACTCTCCGAAGTATATTTCTCAAACGTTTCGAGCACAGACTTTTCAATCATTGGACTGGCATTGGGTGGGGTAACCAGTATATTTAGATCGGATGTGGGCGTAACACAGTTGGAATACTCCAACGGTATGGCATCCTCTAATGTGGCTTGTGTCTCCAGAATATTGCGATCAGGTTCTAGAGTACGCGGTTCATTGTCCGATGTATCAGAACCAATAAACTCATCGCACTCGACAGTTATCCAGGAGCCCGTCTCATCGCTGCGACTGCGATCTAGGCTCAAGCGATTGATATCCTGGCGTCCAACTTTAAGATGACGTTCCGATGAGTTATCGTCCTCCTCAATTGATGGCTCCTCACACTCGATGGTGGGCACACGATGGGGATAACCCTCTGCCGAGGGCACCGGAGATTTGCTTGCCGGGGAATGACTTTCATCAACGGAGATAAACGAGTCGAGACTCTCGGCCGTAGAGGCCTTGCGGCTCAGAGTATATTCACTATCGCGCGTGTCCTCGGAAGGCAGAGAACGCTTCAGGATCTCGAGGGAGCGACGCTCTAATATCACCGCCTGCGTATCGATATCCTCATGGACATTGTACTGATGGGCGAACATGCGACGATCACCAATAGCACTTCGCACAGCAGCCGCAGGTTTCTCTTCGGCCTTCTTAGCTTCGGCCGCTGCCTGTTTCTTGTCATCGAGGCTACGAGCCTTGACATCCCGACCGATATAATGATGTTCGGCCGGTTTCTCCAAGCTACTGGACTTGCCGTCAATCTTCTTGTGAACAACGCTGCCTTCGATTTTCTGTTTAATTTCCTGTGCCTTTGCTATTTTCTTTGGCGATTTAATCATTATGTCTTCCGGTACATCTGATTTCTCAGAGTCTTCAAAGGATTTATTCCGATCCTCAAAGCTGCGACTGGCCTTGTCCAATTTATCGGGGCTGCGACCCTCATCAAAGCTGCGACTGAACTTCACCAGTGATGTGTCCAGTTTACGCGGAGCCTTTGCAATTAAAACGTGATCCTCTGCTTTCGATTTAAATTCTGTTTCAATGATTATCTTATCACCATCGGTTTTCACCATTATCTTATCCTCGGGCGCGGGAAAAGCTGGCAGATTATCTTTCACCGGACTTAGCATTGTGATTGTCTGCTTCATAGCCGATTCATAAAGCTTTTGTTGCCTCTCCTTGCGCTTGGCAATGTCTGCCTCGGTTTCCTCTTGCGACTTACTCTTATCCTTGCTTAGGCGACGCATTTCAATTGAACGTGGACGCTCCTTCGGGCTTGATTTCTTGCTTCCTCTGCCATCTTTGCCGGCCTTAATGTCATCGGCACTGGTGCGTCGTGACTCTGGGCGGCTGCGCGAGATTGGTTTCATTTTAAATGGTTCTGAAGTCTTCAGTTTTCCCTTACCGGTGCTATCGATGCTGCTTGCCCTGGAGACACCTGGCGACGTTTTCCGAGAGCTATTGGCTGAGCTGTAGGGTGACCAGTCGGTGAATCGATATTTTGGTATATTCAGTATTAAATGATCTCCACTCCTGAGCTTCATCTTTGATTTTTTCTTATCCTTGATCTTGACGCCCTGTAATGCAATCTTTTCAATATAATTCAATTGGTTAAGAAGTTGCACCTCCTCGTTGTCAATGGTCACAGCACTCAACAGTGAATCCTTTCTATTCATGTTGTAGCTGCTCTGCGTAGGAATGGAACCGGCACAGGAATGAACACTGTCCGCTGCATCGTCCTCCTGTTGTGCTGTTTGATTGACTCGTTCCAGCGACTTTTCTTCAAGAATTTCGCCTTCCTCCTCGAAGCCAACAGTGTCGTCTTTCGAGGAGAAGGCATTCATGGGCGGCAAACGATGTAATGAAATTACTGGAGTGTCTAGGCTCTTTGTGCGTCGCTCGGTAGTAGGTGACTGTTGAGTGGCCTGTTGACGTTGTAAGGAAACCGAACCCTCCGATAGATTAAGTCTGGCATGGGCAAAGAGTATAGGTGCATGACCCTTTGAGCGCATAACAATCGATGAGTCTATGATTTCCTCAATTAACTTGACCTTTGACTTGGCCGTTTGCTTCTTTAGTGTGTAATCAATATCGGAACCGCTTATCTTCTCTTCATGGCATGTTTCGTAGATATCGTCATTGCTGCGAAAGAACTCAGCATGCTCAAATATGGGAGATGGAATATTTTCATTACGCTGATAGTCATTGGTGCACTCGTCCATCCGTCGCATTGGCAAATGGGGCTCATCCTCCGAGGATGGTATGGATATGGAACGCTCCGATATTCGACGCAGCTCTGTCGCATTGGCATACTGTGGATCCAGCTTTTGGGTGTGATAACGACTCTCCAGATCTGCCAGTCGACGACACTGTGGCGGAGAGCCTTCGATTTCCGTCGAACTCATGGTCTGACCTCGACCCCAAGCAGCTGATATGAGACGACTCTGTTCAATTCGCAAAATCGGCTCAATTTCTTTGCGCGATTGCGGTGGAGAGAACTCCAAGCGATCAGGTATTGCCTCCGCCGAACCAAAGACATCATCCGAGTCTAGACTCTCATCGTCCGAGGAGAAGGATGTTATTCTTGTTTTCCCCTTCTTGGACTTGCCCGAAGGCTTCGTTTTGGGTATAACCCTTGGTTTGTTGGCCTTTCTCGCATTTGCCTGTAGTTCTTTGCGTAGACTTTGGATGAGCTCCATTTGCTTCTGCTCTAGCTTCTGTTGTTGCATGCTTTCAGTTCTTGAACTGGTCGCCGAATCGCTTTCAATTTGACTGAGCTTCTTGTTAAGTTTCTCCAGCGTAGATGCGTCCATTTGCTTGGTAATGTCTCGTTTCGGCGACGACAACTGTATAATCGGTATGGTTTTTTCGATTTCAAGTGTTATTGGATTAACTGTCGATAGATCAATGTTTTGGGTAAACAGAAACTCTTTGGTTTCTGCTGGCAACAGACTGTCCAGAATATCAGGCAAAAAGTCAACTGGACCGGGCACAACATTAGCACTTGCCTTAGGTGACTTTGGAGACTTTGGTGATTTCGGGGACTTTGGCGATTTTGGTGATTTCGGCGACTTTGGCTTGTTATGACCCTTGGCACCTGGTGACGGCGCTGTGCCGTTCATAATGTGACGCTTGTGCAGCACATAGGGAATATCCTCCTTCAGCACCTTGGTGAATCGTCGCTCATAGTCACGGAAGAAGCTCTTGGGCAGTTCAAAGCCTGTCTTTGGTATATCCACTTGTGGTGCCGGCTGCCCATCATAACATTTAGGTATTTCAAAGTTACCGTGAGCCTTGCACAAGGGCGGTGCACTAGGGATTTGCTTATAAATGTAATCCTCATCGCTCGAATCTGCTGGCGTGAGATCTATGGATTTCTGATGCATTAGAACATGTCGACGAGAGTTACTGCCGAGACGAGCGCGATTCGCCAACGAGTTCGGATCACTTTTAGTGCGTTCCACCGTTGCATGGGAATAGTTAAGCGGCACCATTATGGGATTATATTCCTCGAAATGTGTCTTAGCCATGAGCTCCTCCTTGCGCGTGATCTTCTGATGTGCCACACGTGCCTGTTGCTTCTCAAACTCAGATACAAGTTCGGGTGTCAATGGATAGTCTGGACTTTGCTTAGACTTCTCATCCTTGGGTTGACCTTCCCATTGCTTTGTGTACTTCTGAATGCATTCAATTCGATCCTGATCAAAGCTGAATATGTTTTCGCTATCCGATCGACGTCGAAAGGCGGAGATTTTGCATGAGTGTGAATTGGCCTTTTTAATAGGCGCCGTTTGATCAATTGAGTCTCCGGTTTGTATATCTTTCTCCTTACAACGAATACCAGAAGCAGGCATGGAAACAGATTCCGGAGATTTGTTGCCAAATGATTTTGCATTGCGTTCAATTTCTACATTTTGTAGACTAATCGAGTGCACCTTGGATGTTTTGTGCGTTTTATTGCTCGGAAATGTTGAATATGTATCCCGACTGTCATAGAACGAGCTGTTAGCTGTCGAACTATGCGTGTCGGAGAGCAAACAGTCATGACTTTTGACTTTTGGCCGTGTGTAAAGGCCTTCGGCATCTGGCACTGGTTCCACAGCATCATAATAGTCACTTTTCGACTCCTGACTGGACTGGGCAAATTTTTCGTAGAGCTCCTTCTTGTTAAATTTCTTGACCTTCTTACAGGTTGTCGTTGGCATTTCATAGTTGCGTCCAAAGCAATCACCAACCAAAGATTCTTTAGAATCCTGACTGGATACCACCGATGTCTTGCTTTTGGTTGTTTCTCTGGACTTCTTGCTGTCCGTGTGATAAAGACTGTCACGGGACTTCTTACTCGAATCTGAGCTACGAGAGATTTTTGTTTCAAACATTTCACTCTGACTCTCTTGACTGGACGTACGCGTAAGAGCCTCCTGAATCTTCTTGTAGAAATTCCCATCTGATTTGACGGAAAGTTTCTCGCGTGGCAAATATCGTGGATCTTCGGCATCCCATATTTCATTCATAATATCGGCAGCCGACTTGGACTTGACGTCAATGGCCGAGCGATACTTGGGCTGCTCCGAGACAGATTCATCGTCGCTGGGTATATAATTGCCAGAGTCCAGCGAACAGGAGCGTATGTGATCCTCGGAACGACGTCGTCCGCTAAAGAAATCAATATCATACTTCTCCAGCAGCTCGTAACTATCTTGCGAAATGTCATCCTGTGATCCTGTGAAGTCCAACTGCTGTCCATAATGTCGTTTGTGCTCCTGAGTGTTGTAGGTGCTGCCAGGATAGCTGGATGAATACACCTTGCTATGCGGCAATGGGGAAAAATCCTGATGGGCATCAATTGAATGATTCTTGGTAATGTATAAGGAATGCCTAGACTCATCATAACGTGTTACCGGCGAATCAATGCGATTTGAGGAGAGAAACTCTTTATCAAAAGCTGTCATCGGCTTGGGCTGCTCGCGTGCGTAGTAAACGCTGCTATATCGTTCAAAGAGATCCTTGCAGGAGCTACTCTTGAGCCAGGACTCACGTTCTACCTGATCGTAGATATTCTCTCCTTCTCCATCATCGTCCTGTTCTTCATCATCATCCATATAATGCACTGCCGCCTGCTCCGGTTTGACAAACTGCGCTGTGGAATATAGATTCCCGGAAGCCATTTGATACTCCACTTTCTCCGCCGAGCTACGTCTCGGATGATGTGTAATGTAATGACTGTCATATGAATCAACCGAATCGACGCCAGACAGCTCAGAGTTTCGGGGCAATGAGTGAGTATGTCTGGAGCTCTGCGAATCTATTGATGGTGTCAAATAGTTCTCAGACTGAGCGAGTTTAGCGCGTTCATTTTGGGCATAACGCTTGGTGCCGAAGCCAGTTCCAAAATAGGAAGACGAAGACGACTCCGATGGGTGATTGAGATCATTATGATATTGATAGTTCAAGCTATTATAATTACGCTCCTGAGCGGCAGCATATGCCGAGGTACTCGGCTGCTGAAGCATAGGCATCGATGGTTGTACGCCCATTTGCTTGGCCCGGGTATATTGGAGTATAGACTGATCGATGAACTCATCGCTGAAGTGCTTTTCACGTGTCTTTGACTTGGTCTTGCGATTGACTGTGGCATAGATATCATTGCGATCATTCAGATTAAGATGTTCACTATTTGAGATCTTATGCTCCATTTGGCCAGTGTGAAAGTCCGGATATTTGTAGTGTCCCATATCGTTGATGTCAGTATAGATGATGTTGTCGGTTTCCGTTTCGGTTGAGTTGGCATTGGCATTGTTAAGCATACACTGTTTAGACATCGAATAATTGGTACTGCTATAATGGACTGGGGTGGCAGTTTGCGATTGGGACTCCTGTGACCGAAGCGGCTGACGACGGGCATTGTCCATGGCCATGGCTGAGGCCGGTAAGACTGCCGCCATAGTCTCCCGATTGATGGTAGATGCTGTCAAGTCCGAATCCGCTTCCTCCTCGACTAATTCCTCCTCCTCCTCCTCCCCCATATGCTCCTCCTCCTCCAAATCCACAGGCTCCAGCAGCTCCTCCTCCTGCTCCTCCAATTCCATGGAGCTGCTGAGATCCACCGAAAGCCCCACTATGCTGCTGTTGATAGTGTTGTTGTGGGTGTGATTGTTGGTGTTGATGCTGATGAGCTGCGGCGACGCAGGGACATACGCTTGGGATCCCACTGAGACTCGACGAGGCGTGCTGCTGCTGTACAAGTGGGACAAGTGGCTCAGACCTGAACACGCGCATAAACAAAGCATGTTATGGGTTGTTAGCACTCGAGCAATGGATTTTAACCGAAAACCGAAACAAACCGAAATCATATCGAACTCAAGGCCAAAGTAAACACTGAAAACATAATTAAGAATAGTATTCACAAAGTAGGTCTTCGATTTAATTACTAACCAGACCTCTAACACTGTGAATACATACTACGAACAAATATATTTGTCTCTCATAACGAAACAAAACATAAATTGGGTAAGATTAAAAATGGAAGCATTCACGGGTAACTGAAGGAATTCATGGTGGCTTCATAGGCGCCATTGTGAATACTTTGAGCCAAATAAATAGAGCTAAACCTTTATTTAACTTAACAAACAAAATTATCGCTAAGCTCTCATGCATAGTTTAGATATTCACATAAGGATTAAATTAAGCTTATATATAGATATCAATAACTTAAGGAAACAAAATCATAGATATATCTACAGCTAAGTGTAATTGTAACTTAGTCAAATTATGATAAATACAGAGTATTTTAAAGGCTTCAAGGGACTCACCTAAATTGTGATCGCCTGGATGCACACGAGCCGGATCGGGACCGCGCTGCAGGCTGCTGCTGTGGCTGGGCGAAGTCCACGATTGCGGACCCTGTGGTGAAAGCGAGCGGTTCGAATTCATTTGGTCCATACCCACTGCCGAGTGGTGTTGACGTTCCGCCGAGCACGCCGCTTCCTCCGGCGAGGTTGGCGATTCCGCTGCATAATTCTTCGTCTGATAGATCTCCACCTGGGCTGCTGTGACCTAATTAGCCAAAATGTGTACATAAATCAATACAAATTATGACAGTTAGACAGTTTAAATTACTAACTTGAGAACGCATGTGGTCGGTAGGATTGTCGCGTCGGCGATCCAAGGTATCCGCTGCCTTCTTCGTCAGAGAAGGGGTCATCGAGTCTTTGCATTGATTGCGATAATCCCATGCCGCTGCAGCGTGCATGCAAAAAAAAAAAGTAATAAAAGAAAAGAATCAAAATTAAGATAATTATTATTTATATTGGCAAATTATAGTGAAAATTTATCGCCTTCGCTAAGCATTCCGCGAGCAAAACTCAATGAAAATCAATTGAATACGAAATGATAACGATAAATCAACAAATATAATTGAACAATTGAACAAAATAAATACAAACCAGTGTCAATTGGGAGTAGGGGATTGGCTGAAATGCTGGAATTCACATACGTATGCGACTGACTTCGGCTACTAGCATTCAATGGCCCTTGCCGGAATGACTGAGACCTGCAGCAAAAGAAAAGACAAGAGGATACCACGATTTTATTTTCACATGCTCATTTTTTTCTTCTTTGCTTTAACTTTGTTTTTTTTTTTAGCAAATTTTTTTTAGTTATTAATATTTTAGTTTATTCTTTTTAATGGCATTTATTTATTTTGTATAATGGAGTTAAGCACATTTATGTTTGATTTATGTTTTTGTTTCTTTGATTAGAGCTTTAACGACTCAGTAAAAATGTATATCTTTGACGTAGAGGCAATTGAATTGGGACAAATTAAGCAAATTAAATTATTTCACAATAATTAACAAACATTAAATTATTCGCACACACAACATCATTTAATAAGGGGTTAAAGCTACTTTAGCTGAAGAATATTACAAAATTTCATAAATAATTCGATGAAATACCATTCAAGTCTCTATCCCTTTTCTTTGGATAATAGGTAATACCTTTAATATTATAATTAGTTAGTTTATTTAAGAGTTATTTTATTATACAGACTAAACTACTTATAATAGTAGCATAAGTAGATAAGGTTAGGTTTATGCTAAAACACACAACTAATAACTACACATTTATGAGAAGAAAACAAACGTGAATAGTTTTGATTGTGTACAGTCGAAACAAAACACACCAAAATGCAACGAGCAAAGATCGAAGACACATTTCGAACTCGTTGTGTTCGTGTACAGTCTAAACAAAATACATAAATAAGCAACGAGTACAGATCGACTCGTTTTTCCATTCTACACTAGACTAAATACAACAACACACGATGTGAGCAATGATGATACGAATGAAGTTTTGGGTTATACTAATGTGGGAGTATTTATTGTTGGGCTATCGATAAGTTTTGATGACGACAGTTGAGGGCTAAAGATGGTATCAAATTAGGTAGAATGACATGAGTTTAGTACGCACATAAATAATTTGCCAATTGCCAATTTAGTTTACAAATAAATAAGGTTGATTGTCTACAAGTATAGTTAGTTGGATTAGTTCGTTAATATACGTGTTAAATATATAAATTATAAGACAGAAAATAAACAAAATGCTTGTATTTTGCTTCTGTACAATTTGATTTGCGATTGTTCTTTTTTCTTTTAAAAGTTTTAGTTAAGTTTTGTGCTTTGCATTATTAAGTTTGTACTTAAGACCAATTGGTTTTTTAATCCTCTTCTCTTTTCTCTCTTTTAAAATTGTAGAATTGACCTGAACTGTTTTTCAGCCAAGTTCTTATGTGGTGGAAGGTTCTGGGGTACTTTGGGATTTGGTTTTGGATTTGTTAATAAGTTTAAAAATTGATTTTTGAAATGAAATAAAAATTCTTAAGTTTATAAGCAATAAAGTACAATCAAAAGAAAGATGATATCGCCGATGATGCATAATGTGATCGGATGAGTTTCATTATAATAAATGCTTTTCCTGTTTTGTCATAGCAATTGATTTGTGATGTATGTATATAAAAGACACAATAAATCTGTATTCACAATTATTGTGCATTTTTGTTTGTTGGTTATTTATATATAGGGAGAAGTAAAAGCTTGAAAGTTTTTAAAAATATAAATTAAGCAAAGCTTAATAATAAGTTTAAATCGAGTGTTCTTATTGATAACGTATAAATAGAAATATTTAATAATATTAATCGTGTGTTTTGGTTTTAAAGCCAATGCTTTGAAATTCGGAAATGCTGTTTTTATTTACAGTTAAATGACCATTTCAAAATGTTCATGTCCATGTTAATAGTCACTTTAAAATTTAGACAATATTGATACAACTTCTGCAACTGTAACAATAAATTTGTATTGTTATGTTGAGAAAAAGTAGGTAGCAGTTTTAGCGGTTAATAAAAACAGCCTTTAAAACCAAATTCAATTTGTATCAAAATAAACTTAAAATACAAATCTTAAGAAACATTTCAGGCATTAAACTTCTTGCTGTTTCTGATGTTGTTGTAATTGGTTTTCTTATTGTAACTTACCTTTGAAAGTTCTGACGCTTTACATAATTCTCGCGAACAAATTCAATTATCTGTTTCTGTGTTTTGCCGCTGTAACTGCAAAATTAGAGCAAGACATAGTTTAAGGAGTGATTTGTATAGAGATATTCGGTCCAAATACATACCGGAAAGAGCTGCCACGTGAAAGAACACGTGTCTTGCGTCTGGGCGTGCTTTGAACAGTTGTGCAGCGAAAGAATCCGTGATTCTCGACGCATTTCTTCCAAAAGTTCTTGCACTCATTGCGACCCTCGAAGAAGAACTCCACGGTATCCTTGTAATAGCCCTGTAATAGATGGAAACCGTTTAATTATGAGATAAGTTCACTTGCAGTTAATTCTTACGTAGCCCTCGGGATGTAGTTTAACCAGAAAACGTTTACGTTTAAATGATATTTTGCGTATTTTGGCCCACGAGAAGGTATTGATGCGCGTTATATTCTGAAAGACGGTAATGCCCATGTGAGCTACGGCCAAATTTAGAGGTACACCCTCCACATCCTTGGCAGGATGCATTTTCATGCCATAAAGCTCACAACGACGCGCTGTCTCCAGCAGATTTAGATCCGCTTCTGCGGGCGATTGACCGCTGTATATGAAAAGAATATCTCGTTAAAAACCCATTTGGAGGGATTATTTCTACGAACTTACAAGTGCTTCTTATGATTCTCCATAATTTTGCGCTGCATTGTGGCATCCTGATGTGGAACAAAACGGTACGAGGACAAATACGTATGATCTGGATAATCCTCGGGCACATAATCACCACACGATGCCTGCACTATGTAGCTGGCCATGAGCGCCGCGGTATTATCATTGCACTGCAAGCTGCCGCTTGCCAAATCACGTTTGATTTGCAAACAAAATAGATATCTAATCGATAACATACAAACGATATACAAGTTAATGACTATAAACTCAGATATTATTATGTATATAATACCTGGTATACTCCTCTTCCAGCTGTGCTGGATCTGGCGTATAGAACTTTATACAGAATCGCAGCACAGGATCGATGAGAGATAGGCCCACCTGACGATTCATGGCCTTCTCCAGATCCAGCCAGTATTTGGTATGTGTCGATATTTCCTGATATTCCAAGCCAAAATAGTCTGCTTCCAGCAAATTTAATTGACGACAAACTTGCTCAAAGAGTACACGACCCAAAGCCTTGGCCTGTAATAGAAGAAAAAATCAAATTAGGGAATGCATTAACAATTTATCTGTAACAAGGGATAAATAAATAAAATTATAACTCTTAACTGCTCTGGAAAGTATGCTTTAACCAAATAAAGTTGAAAGACATTTGCATTTTGATAGTGCCGCATTATGTTAAGTTATGTAAGTTGGTGAAGTGAAAAGCGTTTTTATATATTAATATCTATTTTATGTAAGCACTTTGCAGTCTATTTTTAAAACAGACCAAAAGCGGCACTTGGCAACTGTGCAACAATCCAGAGCGCCACATAAATCAGAAGCCGCGACGCGACGTTGGCCTGGAGTGTTCTGTGGTGACACACCATTAGAGATGATTAAAAATGCCATTAGAGAGCGCTTAATAATATATAAATACATATGCAGTTTCTTGCAATTGCACGTCCGACCCCGCATATCTGTTCCTTCAGATCGACCTCCTTCTGTTCTCGCTCAATTTGGCAGCGGGCAAACAGAACGACGACCTACTTTTTATATAACTTAATTGCTGCCAGAGACGATGCCTGGCAAACGGGCAGCGTAGTCAAGCGGCCCAGTTAGTAGTTAGGGCGAGGCGTCAACTCAATTGAAATTTATTTAAATGCAATCAGATGGGGCATCGCCCACAAAACTGTTTGGCATGTGGCAACGCTTAAACTCGCCGAGCTGCAACGCAGATGAAATTTTAACGAGCTTAGCTCAGACATTGCTCACGACACGCTCACACCGCCCACATATGAAGGTCGTGTGCAAAGTTGTGCATAATATTTATTGAAAGGCTTATTTTTACTGATATTCAAATTAGTCTGGGAAAGATACATCAAATTGGCATCGCATGATTACAATTTAAAACAGTTTAGCAGTATATGGAATCACTTTCCTAAAGTTATAGTTAAGTTAAGTTATGTACTGATTTGAAACAGTTTCTGCTTTTTAATGCACTTTTTACCATAATTCCCAAGATATTCTATATTTGCACATACTAAGCGTTAGGCTTTAAGCTAGTATTAGTTAGCTTAAGTTATATTTTGCTATGCATATTAACTATGCTATACAATTTCTCTGCAATTCTAATATTACATAGGCAATATAGTTTTTACTAATGATATTAAGACTTTATTAGCAACTATTAGCTATTAATGATCAATTAATTTAAAGAATTGCATGCGCAAAATGGCCATCTATCTGCAAATGTGAATAGACCGAATGGTTTGTGGCACGCATGTTATGCTAATTTGAGATCGAAACACCCGTAAAACGAGCGCTACTTAAGTCGAGTCCTGCACAGCTGGTGTCGCACCTTTATACCATTAGGAAAATGAAGGCCAATAGAAATGTTATCGACATAGACGAGTTGAGAGACTGAGACCTTACCAATCAAGCAAAGTGCTTTGTCAATTCGAATTTTGTGCTTGACTTTGACCAGAAGCACACACAATATACTACATCAGATGTCGAGTGTGAATTTCTGTCAGCCTGCAGCCTAAAATGTAATTAAAGCTATGTTTTAGCACCAACAACGGTCGCGTTCAACCCACAAATCTAAACAATACTCCATGTCTTTGTTGATATTTGAATATTTCATGAAATAAATTCTGGCAAATGACCAACTGACACCACAATGCAAATGGCGTTGTGGCTTTCATACATAAATTAAGCAAATAGTATTGGGTGTGGTCAGGGCTTTACCCTGAAATATACTACACAATTGGTACATAAAATATTTAGCAAAATTATCATCTGCATTAAAGAGCCCCCTACCAATTTCAAATGAATCAGAACAAAGTGTTTGTTATACGATTTTTTATTTTTTTTAGGGATTGCCCTTTTAATTGAAATGTAAGAGGAAAACTGGCAACGAGTTCATCCAAAAACAATGAAAAAACCAACAATGTGCGGACACAAAGGAATTGCTGATGCATTTTTTATGAGTTCACGGAAAGAGAAAATAAAACAAAGCAAATATAACAAAGTTTCGCAACATTTTTGCCGAGTTGAGGTCATTGGGGAATACGGTGGGGATGTGTAAGAATGTGAACTGTAGGTAGAGATTTTCATTTATTATGATGCATGGTTCGAACCGTACGCAATAGTGTTTTTTATAGCATATTTATCGGATGAGTCAATGGAAAATCTCAACTAAAGCTCAAAACTCCTTTGTACTTTTATTGTAACTAAACAAAAGCACGAAATTAGTTATTTTTTGAAAGGATTTAAATGGCGGCTTACGTAGAAAATAGGACATCTGAACGGAACACTCTCAAAATAATGTTGCACGGCTGAATTTCGAGTAAGGAAAGATCTAAAAAAGAAAGAACTCTTAGTGACAAAGTCTGAGAAGTTCATAAAGTGAATCAACAATTTTGCTTGAACATGTTTCGTGAACTTTAAAGAGATTAAACCTATCTACTTATAAATATCAACAGAATAAAAATAATTGCACAATTGAACTAAGCTTGACGATATTTTGTACATTTGGACAAATGTAATTTATACAGCTTCCCTTTATTTCCAACTAATTATCAAATAAAACTAAATTTTCAGAAGTTTTGTACCTTGCACAATTGTTGAAGCATATTTAATTTAATTTGCAGCAAACAACAGGAACAGTAAACACTCTGAAAAAGATGAATGTGCGGGTTTTTGTCTTGGGAGAAGGTTACCCGAGTCTGGTGGTCGCTGAAGCGGCTGCTCCAGAAAACTGCAGTCGCATTTGTTGGCCCAGGCGCACCTCGGCAACAACAATGGTCCCCCAACAGACACGCCCGAACTTTGACATTTTCCGTGAGTAGACAGAAAAGAGAGATGGTTGAAGGTTCTATTCATTGTCCTCGTAGGACAATCCACTAAACCAATTTGGATTTTCAGCAACTACAAACAGCCAATTAACTTTGGGCGCGGTTGAGGGAAACGGAAATGGCTAGAGCTCAGGAAACAGATGAATGCAAATAACTTACAAACGCAAAGAGAAAGCCAGATAGAGGGAGTCTCCCATACATATAACTGTTGACAATTGGCGCTCGTTCAATTTGTCGCTAGAATAAAGAAAAAAAAGCTGCACAGAAGTTACCCCAACCTGCAGGTGTTTTATCTACAGTGCTTAGGGACAGGGATGCAATGTTGTTTGCCTTTTGTTCATTGACAGTAAAGTCCCCCCCCCCACGCACCACATGCACACAGGCGCAGACCAACCCGATAAAATAAATTTTCACATATGCGGGTGTCTGTGACTAGAAACTAATGGAAAGTCTTGTTTAAATTGTACATTCGAAATGCATTAAAAGCAGTTGAAAACTGTGAAAACAGAATGTTAACTAATATAGATGATAGCTATGGGATTTACAGTATAATCAGCTTGCTACGTAACTCAGAAGCAACAAAATAGTGCAATCAATTTCTTCTGAAAAACTTCTTATCTTATTTTCTTCTGCTAAAATATAGTTTTTAATAAATAATAAATTGTGTAAGAAACTTTACTTGTAATCAAATTTGTATTTAAGTTTTCACTAGTTGCTAGTTTCCTCTAGTTAGCTAAACAATTTGCAATCGAATTTAGTCAGTAAGCAAGTGCACCTAAATAAATCCTATTTATAGTTGTCTTCTACTCTGTGCTCTTTTCCCTTGATGGCACCTGTCCAATGAATGCGACCTGCAATCACATCAATCTCCGACCAAAAGCAACTGCAGTCAGGAAAAGGAAACCAACCATAAAATGAAATTGCATTAATATATAATACACATTTGTATATATCTGGAGAGAAACAGAGAAGGACAGAGAAAGAGAGAGAACTTGACTTGCACAACGATTGCAAAATATGAATAGAAATTTATAATTATATCAAAGACAAAGTTATATGCAGAAGTTGAGAATTGTAGATTAATGCGACAAGCGGAGCAGGGGAATAGAGAATAGGCCGGAACAGTGGGGGCTGGTGCAGATGCTGGCGTTGCGGCTGAAGATGGGCGTGGCACATTGAGGCCATTCACTGATTTTTGGCCGACAGCCAAAATGTGTTCCGGGCTAACAAGAGCAGAGCAAACAACAAACCGGCAACTGAGGCAACACAGAAGCAGCAGCAGCCACTGCCAACAAATCAACAAATTTTCTAGTAGGGTGTTGGCTGCTGTAGTTGCAGCTTCTGCTCCTTCTGCTGTTGCCTCCGTTTGACTTCGATGAAGCGCACCCAAAAATAAAGCACACTCCACAACTTTAGGCATTGCTTTTGTTGATTTTCTTTTTCCTTTTGGCTCTGAGGTTCACTTGAGGTCCACGAACTGTGGCCACACATGAGAGATGCTTGTTAGAATTCTATGTGTTGTTGCGGTTGTTGTTGTCTGACAGTTGCAGTTGACCAAAAATCGCATTAAAGTAAACGGAAGGCGTCCAAAAATGTGCCACATCCTGTGCCTTGTTCTGCCTTTTCATTTTGCCTCTTGTTTTTAGCCATTTCGGGGATTTGTTAATGGGTTTAGTTTTTTTTTTTGGTTGCTGTAAGTTGTTGTTGTTGTTCCACTTCCTGGCTCCATTAGCCAGCCAAGCAAAAGGCTTACTCGGTTTTTAGTTAAAGTGGCCACGCCCTATTTTCTCTTACCTATTGCACGCCCAACTTGCCGCAGACACACAGCACACACATTTGAAAGGCTTCGTCGCTCGAAATGTGGGGGAAATGTTTGTTGCAACACAGAACAACAACAAAATGGCTACTCTAAGGTTTATTTATGTGCTATTGTTATACCCAGTAATGTGGGGTAGTCAGTACTTGTGGTATGAAGTGAATTTGCAATAAAATATAAGAGTTTGTAAACATTTTGCCACACACTATTATAGAGTACATGAAATTCAAAGCAATCAGAAGCTAGGAATTTAAGGGCACCCTATAAGCAAAGGAATAAATCTTAGATACACTGACCATTTATACATAAGCTAAGAGTAATTTATGAATTTTTAGTATAGTATAATCTTATAGCAGGATATTATCTGTTTACTCATACTTCATCTTTACAGCGTATCTTTTAGTCACGGCAGTCTCAAGCAACAGCTTACCTACTTGTTTAAGCCGTTGTTGTGGCTGCTCCCGGCATTGTTTTGTTTGTTTGTATGTGTGTGTGTGTGTGTGAGTATGTGGTAAGTGTGTTGCTTGTTGCAACCCCTTGTGAACCAGTTGCACTTGAGGCGCTGCTGCAAAACGTTGAGAGCTTTTTTAAAGTGCCATACACAAAAAAAACTATATTATGGCATCTGCTGTTGTGTATCTATTTTGCACACAAACATCCTATCATCCCCAGACTCTCAACCCCTACATTGCTGTAGTCCAGTGCTGGCTTATTAAACATTGAAGCACGTTGCAATTTTGTTGCTGGGTTGTACTCATATTTTACCATAATCGCATACGTTGCGTATACGTAACGCTTATAAAATCTATTGACATGGTCTGCCAGTTTATAAATAGACATCAGCAAATAAACCTCTCCCTACCCCTATTACCGTCTGTTCGCACTACGCATCAAATCTGTGACCCTTTTCTGAACGACTCTAACCAACCACAGACTGGGTTGTGGTCGAGGCTATTTGTATGACGTTAACGAAGAGTATTTTTGGTCAAGTGCATTATTAACAAGTGTCAGCTGGTTTTGTTGAGACTGCTCGAGAAGTAGTTACCACGTAGCTATGTTTGTTTCATATTCACATTCATGATTATCATATTCGGAGCCTTCAAAGATTTTGGAAATCCTATAACAATTATTATTATTAAATATCAGTCTAATATCTGTAAATACTAAATTTAAAAGTAAACCTCTAGAATAGTGCATCAATTGCACAATCTGAAAATAAGTTGATCTACGAATAGTGAGGAGTAATTAGAAGTCGACTTAATTATACCCCTATTACTAACTATACGGGGTATCCAAATTTAAATGGCTTTTAGTCAGTGCTTTGTGTGTGTCTGTGACATTTATGTTTCATATTGGTTAGCAAAACAGTAACCACAAATTAGGCTTCTTGTTGTACCTCTGGTTACATCTTTCTTTGGGGAATGCTAAACTGAGTTTGGCATCCTTGCCACAGATTCCGAAATGATAGACATAATAACTTTACGTAGAAGATCTTTAAATATTTATTTTTATTTCTAGCTGGTGTAAATGTAACCAGAAGTTGAATGTAAGTAAAGGTAAGCAAGTGTAAATTCATCGTGAATAATATTAGATTACCATAGGCATTTCTGTAGCTCTCCTTCAATATTAAATTCGCTGTTTCAACTGACTCTCTTACGATTTTCAACAATTTTAACTTTTATGCTCAACAAAAAAGCTTTGCAATTGAATTTTTATGTGCTGAAACAATCTTTAAAAAGCTTATCTCACCATTTGGGTAAAAAACAGAATCGGAAACGACACAACAAGGGCGGCAACTGTGGAAGTCAACAAACTTATCTGATAATGCAGAAATGCGTACTTAACAAAAAACTTTTGTAAGCAAATTATTGAAAAGTTTGTGGCGCATTGAACATGACTCAAACATGCCTTGGCCAATGGGGTTCGAATAAATATTGTTTGTCGTAGGACATAAAGTAATTCTATAGATGGGAGACATGCGGTGTCGACGGTATAGATAAGTAAACTTTAAATTAATCAATAAAACATATTTAAGGGCTTTAAAATAATCGCAAAAAAGTCTTTAATAAGTTATGGGTATTTAATTCAGTTACACTCACCTGAACTTGAAACATAGTAACCGAATCATCCAGCATTTGTATGCGTACAGTCAGCTTTTTGCCACCGCGATGTCTGGGCGTTGATGGAGTGCCGTCAACACCGCTGGGTGTGCTCAGCGAATGGGTCATGCGACCGCCGGGCAACCCACTTCCGGGAGCTCCTCCGGCGCCAGCGTTGCTCAGATCATAATGACGTGATCCTCCTCCTCCGCCACCGCCGCCGCCAACGGATCGCGTTGCTGTGCCCATGTCGGCCAGTGACATTTTGTAGACGAAAATTTTGGTTACCGCAGCACGGAGATGTTGTAGACTGCTCTCCTCCGGATTCCAGCCGCTGCTGCACTTACTCCAATCAGTTGATTCCTGTTAATATCATGCATAGATTGCACGAATACTTCTGGTTTTGTCTTTTTTTTATTTTTTGTTACGTTTATACTAAATGCTACGACTTGGAATGGTACTGGGCTCAAATAATTTCTGTTTCTCTTTTGGTTCGGTTTCGATTCGATTTGTGGCACAACTAAATTGAATTAAAGTTTCAATTTGATTCTTTCACATTCAGAAAATGAACAAGAACCGATAAAATGGAAGCTATAACCTAATGCCACACATCTGCTACACATTTGATTCAGTTCCATTCAATGATTCAACAAGAGGGTTCACTTCTTGTGTTTGGCATAATATTTGCTGCCTTATTCGATTGCTCAATTCAATTCTCGTTTCGTGGTGTTTCGTTCTTGTTGTCGATTTTTGGTTTCTTCATAAATATTTATAACGCGCATGTGGACTCAATTTCCTCATCGTTTAGAGCTGAATGTTGTTGCCTCATATTGCTGTAAAGACACAGACATAGATAATGTTAGTCAGAAATGGACATAAGAACTTAAGCTCCATACAGTTGCAGTTGATTAAGGAAAATAGAGACAAGACATTAATAGATTTAACAATGATGTCATAACTCTAGCTCATAATTATGTATCTCAGGATCTTTTGAAGCAAACTGAATTCAACATTTGGTATTAATTCGGGTGTAAAGTGAGTTTGTGTTTAACTTTGTTTTATCAGTGGAATCCGATTACTTAAATAAAAATCAAATTTCTTTGTTTACTTCAGGTAGTCGGCTGTATTTAAGCTGTTAGTACAGAATGCAATATCATAATCTTTTTAATATGTACGCCAGAAAATTTGTTTTAAGCATTTTCTAACTCAAGTAACACATATTTTATCTGATATTTGATTTATTACTTTCATTACAGTACTTTTTCTTGTCAAGTAATAAATTTCAAATACTCGACCAACAGTAACAAATTACATTTTGTCTGGCAAGTGTTGAGCATCGTTTCTCATAAGGGAAACTTAATTTCTGCACTGGTAACATCAATCATCATGCAATTAGCACTCAGAATGGGTTAAAGCACTAGAACTCTCAACTCATTTCTATCATTGTATGTTGCTTCCTGAGCACATGCTAATCATTTGCAAGTTATATACGAGTACAAAACGTGACTTATGTCGTCTTGGTAACTGAACCAGCCAAGTAATTTGCTAGAATATATTTTTTATGGCATGCTTGACATGTACGAGAAACGAGCGAACGACGGACAGCAACTTCTCCATCGAATTCGACTTCCAACTCGAAGAGAGAGAGAGAGAGAGAGAGAGAGAGAGAGACAGAGAGCGAGATTCGTTATCTAAGTAGACATTGATGAGCAACTCACTGAGGGAGTGAGTTACTCACTGCTTTGACTTGGGTCATTGAACGTTGTCAGCGTTGGTTCAAGTGTTATCGTCGCATATCGAGAGAGATAGAGTGCTCTCGCAACTGATCAACCTGACTACTGCATGTTCATAACGCATCGTAAATTCACACATTTCCCGCCCCATTCGTAAAGTCTTGGATGGCATCCTGTATCTGCAAATTGACAGCGTACCACGTCCGCATTCAAATTTATGAGCTGCCCATAAATATGAGGCGCAGAACTGCAAACTTCTGGCCTCTTCATCTTTATCATAATTTTTCATATTTTCTGTGTGCGGCCCACAATATAATTGGCGCCAAACTTCTATAGCTATTCATTTATACATATACGTTGGCGTCTCACAATGACTCGACTATAACCCCAAAATCAACCTCAACCTCAACAGTAACTTTAACGTCAGTTTTCGGTTTTCGCTTAACAGATTTAAGCTCTCAGCTTTCCGGTTTCGCGTGGGCGCCTCCCGTGGGCTGACCATTTGATTCACCGCCTTAATGCTCTCCTCCTCTCGCCCAGTCTCTTCCTTTATCGTTATTCTTTTTAAGTGCTCAACATTTCTCATTTTTACTTTTCCATCCGTATATACATATAGTATATCTTTTTCTCCATTTTCTGGGTCGCCTCTGATAAGCTTATTTATTTTCACAGGTGTTTTTACTAATTTTCAGTTCATTTTCTGGCTCTTTCAATCAATTTTCGTTTGTGTTGCGTGTCTTTTTTTTTTTTTTTTTTTTGATATTTTTATGTTGAAAATTATTTGTGACAGTCAACTTTTTATTGGGTCATTGTTTGGGCGCTTCGTTTTGATGCTCTTTTAATCATTTACTGTCCGTTTTTGTGGCATTAGGTGGAGCAGAAAGACGAAGAGATGGAGTACCCACATATACATAATGCCACCCACTTGCTATTATTTATTATTTCAGCTTTTATTTGTCTACTGGGTACAAAGCTTGCGTTTGCGTTTCTTCACTTGTGGGCGTGACTCTGCCCACTTATGGTATTCCATATAGATATTCAATCATCTGATGGCCATTTAGACAAAGTTACATGGAAATATCCTTAGAAAGCTTCTTTTAATTTCTTTTAGAGCGATAAAAAATACACATAAAGTTGGCTGCTTCCTTGTGACCCTTAAAAGATACTTCTTTGGGCTCCGGCGCACGCGTAAAACTTAATTAAGTAACCGTAAATTTCGTCACTTGACAGCATGTAACGGCAATAAAGTTTTGATGGGCGACGAGTGCAAACTTTTTCACAAAAAACCAAAAAAAAAAACGAAAGGAGAACGTGTCAGTCGAAACTGGAACATACAAATCTGTGGATAGCTTTGAGATACCCTACTCTATGTAGGTACATATATGTATGCTTTGCATAAACACATCTATCTTTTGAGCAAACCCATCATAACAGGGTATATAGCCTAAAGGTAAACTTTCAAGCTTTCAAGCAGCGACAACTCCGAAGGAAAGTTTCCTGTTATGTGTGCTTGTGTGTGTATGATTAAAAGTGCAACGATAGCTCGAGGCACATCATCGCCTATTTAGTTGTTTGGGATGGCACGCAAAGTATGCGACGTTAGGCTTCTTCCACATATGGCAACTGCCGTTGACATAGTTGGTTAGCCAGTTGACAGACCAAAGTTGGTTAGTTGCCAGTTGCCAGTTGCAAGTCGGCCGGTAGCGGTACTTTAACCCATTTTTGAGTAAGCTAGGCGAATGCTTTTAAAGATGAGCACTTGACAATTTTAGCCGAGTATATCTGTGGATTGGTTGAAAGTATATGTATATATATATATATGATACTGCCCCTAAATTCGATTTAAGGAAGTTCTAGTTAATTGAAATTCACTTCTAACTTGTCTCTGTGATTTTAATGTTTGGCAACTCTCTGTTAAGCTTAAAAGAGTAATAGAGCTAATTTAGCTATTAATAAATATCTATCATATCAAAAGATGTGAATCAACATCGACTCAAGATTGCTATACAATTTTAAAAAATTTCTATGACTGCATTAGGCTTGTTTCACTAGCCAAGTCACTTGGTTAGCGGTATTTTAACCCATTTTATGCCAACGACCAGTTTGGCATTGAGCTGACGACAAGTTCCTCAGTCTTAGCCTCAGTCTTAGCCTCATCTGCACTTGTCATTAATGTTGGTCATTCTATTAAAGTTGTTTTAGTGCTAAGGATTAACTAGAAAGACCGCATTCTATGTGGGTGCCACGTTACAGTTACAGCGCGTAAAGCAACTGCAATTAAAAATCTAAAAGAATTGTCCGCTGACAGGCCTGAAACAGACATCTTGTCTCTTCAGATGTGGGTGCGTGTGTGTGTTAATGCACATAATGATCGTAAAGAAAGAGTCTGTGTACATGCAAAGAGGAGCATGTAATGTAATGCAAGAAATGAAACGATAAACAAAGGCGAGTCATATAAAAGAGCAACTGTTTGCTTCCCTTTAAATACATATTTTAATGAACTGCACAAAAGACGAGTCCGACCTCTCTCTGAGTTTTTTTCTTTTTTTGTGACTTTGGACAGCAAACGGCAGCAGTAAAGGCAACTGCCTGTCTGACAGGCAGACGGACAGACAGGCCGAGTACATCCTTTTATACACACATAATTTGTTTTTCTTTGCATTTTATTTTTAAACCAATGTACAGAGTAATGGAATTGGTTACCATGTGCCACATGCTACATGCTACATGCGCTTTCTTGCCTACGCAAGCATCCATCAGCAGCAGTTGCCTTGCCTTAGTTGCTTGAGTTGTCTTCGTTTCTTTTTTTTCGGATACTCCTCAAAGGTACATATAAATATGTACATACGCATATGCAGATAGATATACCAAAAAAAAAAAACCAAGTGATTCATCATCTGGCGACTGGGAGAGTGTACAACGAGATACGAGTTCATTTTAATTGAGATGCCACAACACAGTGTTGAGATGATCATACAAGCTTCACAAATGCATGACTTGCAGCTGGGAATTTGTTTAAATAAATGCTGACAAAGTTGAGGAAAGAGCACCTAAACCAGACAATGAACTGAAATTACTGAAATTAACTTCCCGAGTGTTAATTCCAGCCCGAACACTTGCTTCACTTTCAAGAATGATCATTCAATATTAAGACAATGTTTTATTTATTTTTGTTTGCTTTCAACGATTTTATTAAATCTTATAAAAATAACTTTGCTTTATTTATATTTCAATGTGCAACCAAATGCTTTCTCTACTGCTCAAGCATTTGAGAGTCTTGCAATCTTGACTTATCAGTCATAAATTTATATTTATTTGACGCAACAATCCAATCTGTTATTTGAGCTGCATTGCTTTGGTATGTTTGTAAGACATACATAAGTTTTCTTTTTAACTTCCTAAAACACCCATGTGTAATAAATATTTGTAAAATATGCTTCGATATTAATACTTGAAATTTAACCCATTAGTAAATAGTAACTTTAATCGCTTAAAATATTTTCCACATGCTACAAAACGTCAGTCACAATACAAAATATTTATTAATATGCAGCACAAATCAGCGAAATCACTCATAAATACGAAGCGAAAGCCGCACTTGAAACGTTCCGTCAGCAAACAGCAATTGAAAATACAAATAAAACAAGATTTCACTTGTCAACAGTGCTCAACTAACAGATACCCTGTTGTCTGATTGAAGACATGCCAGACAGTAACACTGGAAAACTGGAATATTGCCAGTTGATACTTGATTGCTAATTAAAGATTAATTCTGTATGCACAATTAAAGTACATATACCCTACACGTAGACGTTTCTCTGGGTACAGGGTATAAACAGTTGAGTGCTTGCCCTGAGGGGAAATCAATTAGTATTGTCAAAGCCTTTTCATAGGCAGTTATGAGCAAACAGGCAAAACACATGCACACAAAAAACAGATGCAGATACACAACACACACAGACATGCAGATACAGATATACACACAGATACATGTGGTCTTCAGTCCATTGGCCGAGGGCAAGTGGGCAAACTGCAAGTGGGCTCTTGTCTATTGATTAGATATTAACAATGCGAATGAAGAATTCGATAAGACAATAACAAGTTATGGAAGAATAGATCGCTGTCTTTGATTACAACAATTTATTGCAGATATGAAAAAGTATCTAATATGTGTAACTTTTGCATAAAAGACAGCAGAAAGAATTCAAGTGATGCGACAACCTTGCCGCATTCAACTTGACTGACATTTCAAGCAGCCAGCAAAGGGTTGTAGATACACACATACAAACACACACTCACATCGAATAAGAAGCAGAAACAGATACAAGTGCTGATGGTCAGGCACTCTCAAGTTGTGCTCAATTTGTATGCAGAACGAGGGCTCAAAGCAGTTACTAAATTTATGTTTATTAAAACGGATATGGTAAGCGTTTATCGATATGCCGCCGAATATAATGAAACCTGTTTGCAAGTCGAGTGTTGCGTTAAAACTTGTAAAACTGTTTTCAATTCAGTCTGTAGTCAGCAGGCAAACACAATTAAGATCGCTAGAATACTCAGACATACGTTAGTATCTACATCTGTACTCGCATTTGTAGTAGAACGATTTGTAGTTCTACTATCGATAATCTTGGCAAACCAGAACTTGCTTGATTGTCAACGTTTTGCCCATTGTTGTCAGATTCTATTGACCCATTTCATCTGCACTATTAACTCGTTCTTTGTTGGCCAACAAGCACAACAAAGTTCTACACGTTTCCCAAATGATTATAGCTACATTTTGTATATATATATATCGATCAATTATTTGCACAACAATAAAATCAATTTGAATCTGATTAAAAATGAAGAGCGCGTAACTTAATATACAGAATTTAATTATATAACATTTATATTTATATATACAGACATAAGTATTAGATCACTCTTATGTTCAGCGCTTCTAGTCGAATTAAATTGAATTTTAAAATTGAGCTACTAACTTTTATGAACAAATTGCAAATGGTTTTGTTCGTTGGAAAACTAAATGTCTACTCATATTTATTATATTTTAAATTTAAAAGAAACTATTTTAGAAATGTGCTATACAGATCAAAACTGTGAATATCTTTTAATCGAATCTTCGCTGTTGTATCTTACTTGTAAGAAACGGTCTTGTACAAATTAAACTTAATTAAAGTCTTGCCAGCACGTAGATTGCGATATATGAACACACACTTCTGATGACGTCAGCTTTTGCTGGAAAGGGCGAGTGGTGTTGCCAAAAACACAAGAAAAAAAGAAAAAAAAGATAAAGTAACACCTCACAATAACCGACAGCTATACAAACAACTGTTATTTGCTGTTTTCCTTTTGCCTTCGCGAGTTGCCGTCTTGTACTTATCTCTTCCCTACACACACACGCACACACACACACACGCACACACACACACACGCACACACACACACACACACGCAACATACTAGAAATACATATGAGTATGTATGTACCTAAATTGATAACGAACTGCGCTTTGTGGTCTGTAACAGCGTGTGTAACAAATAGACAACAGAAGCAGCAACAACTAGAGAAGAAAAAGTGTTGAGTTCTCAATTTTTATCTAGTTTAACTTGTGTTGTTGATATCTACGGAATATGAAAAGCCGTTAAACAAACATTACAATTGCCCGTGTATGTGCTTATCATTAATCTTATCGATATGAGCGACAAGTTTATTTTGTGTGTCAATTTTGCAAATGCAAAAAGAAACGAAGAACTGCCCAAATCCATTCTGATAAAATGGTGATAAGCTTTGAATATAAACGGGAAAAACCAACTGTTAATGCAAGCTAAAGTTAATGCGTAGAACTTTGCTCTGCGCTAGAACATGAGGCTTTCTGTCGAGCATTTAATTTGATTTCCGTAACAAAAGCTCCAATAAGCAGCAGCCGAACGAAATGAAATGAAAGCGAAAATATATTGAAAAATTAACAGACATTCACACGAGAGAGCGTGCGAGCGAGTGAGCGATATTAAGAGAGCATTGTGAGTGTGAGAGCGAAGCGTGGGAGTAACTTAAACAAATGCAATGACCTGAATTTGAATCGTTTGTGCAAGGAAATGTAAAGGGCGATAAGAAGTGTATAAAAAGGTAAACATGTGTTAAACCTCCTACCCCATCCACTTGCAGCACAAAATAAAAACCCCGAAAAATTGAGAGGCACAGGCAAACATAAAAATAAATCAAGGCATGGCGACGAGTGTTTACAATATTCGTGTAAAAGGTAGCAGTAATTGTTGTAGCTGCTGCTACCTCCTCCCCAACCAACACTTGCTCTGCGCATGCATTGGTATTTGGTCCAGTGTGTGTATGTGTGCGTGCGTGTGTTCGGTTGAGTGTGTATATACGCAACGTCCTTGTGCCTAACACAACAGTAAGCTGACAAAGGGGTGCCCAAGAGGGGGTTGCTGGCCAGCGCCACCCATTTTGCTGTTGTCAAAGTCTACACTTGCCTTTGGCTCCGTGTATGTGTGATGCTGTACGCCTCCCTGCGTATCTGTGTGTGTTCTGGAATTTTGCGTGCTTATTGAATTTTCAGACTTTTAACGATACGAACGAGTTGCGTAAATTACTGAAAGCTCTTTGAACTTGTAAACTTGTTAATTTAATTGAATGGCACGCTTAAAACTGGGCTGGGAGGTTCGTTATATATATTTTCCAGTTACTATTGATGCTGCTGCGCCCTTACACATACATACATAAACGCAAGCAGAGGGCTACACTCACACTCACACAGGCTCAAAAATTTTCACTGGTGCAAAAAAGGTGAATAAGTAACACAAAACAGCAAACGCATGTAAGTAGCAAATAAACACTTAAATACTTCACGCACACGCAATTTATGCTTATCAATACTTATGTCAGAGTTGCGCGCACATTTTGTTGTCAATTAAAACCCGTTGCAAATGCAAATTGCATTTTATTTTAATTGTTTTTTTTTGCGGTGCGTGGAATATGTACGAACCGTTCACGACAACGCCATTTTTACTTCTGACAGCTGTTTTGGCCTAGCGATGTGCGATATGTATGCTTTAGAACCTGCACAAAAATATCGAAAGGCAACAATATATCGCGATAAGTCACAGTCGCTTTATCAGTCACGAGACAGCAAAGTGACTTCGATAAAAATCATTACTTGTGCAAACATTAAAGATTTTAAGCATTTAGTAGATCTTAGTAAATAATAGCACTATTTTTTATAATTGCAAGCCAAGTAATTATTGACTTATCATTATAATTAGATTGCTTAGTTTCGATAGTTGAGTCCACGGGAAACATCGATATCAATCGTTATGCATATAAAATATTAAATGGCGGGAGTTTCTATTTGTCTGATTTTAAAAACAATTGTAATATAAAATTTCAAGTTTGATGTTACATATAATTTATTGATAAAATTAAACAAAAATGCCAGAATGTATAAATTTTAGATGAATAAGTGCAACTTAAAATTAACATGCTTAGGAACATCTACATTCTATTTCTTGGGCTTGGCCTTGGATTTCGCTGCCGTTGATCCAGCGGCAGCCTTTTTACCGCCAGCTTTGGAAGTGCTTGCCTTGCTGGCAGTGCTCGCTGCCGACTTCTTTTTGGCCTTAATGAGGCCATCCAGCTCCAGATCGTCCTTATCCTCATCATCATCCGAGGCGAGTGCATTGCCGCCCTCTTCCCCTTCCTCGCCCAGCATTCCGGCCTCAGCATCGTCAGCCGCCTCGGCGCGCTTCCTCTTGACGTTAGCCTGTGCCGAATAGGAATAGGCCATCACCTCCTTGTTGTAGGCACGTGTCAGTGCCGCCTTGACACGCCCATCGACCGCATCCATTGGCGACTTTTTGCCAGGCCAAGAAGTGAGCTCAATCAGAGATTCAAGATCCTCGCGCAGCAAATGATAGTCCTTCATGACATCCAGTGCGGAGGAAACGCCTTCCTGTCCTTCCACAGCCAGCGGACGCACAATGTTGGCAAGCAGAAAGGGTGCATAATCCAGACGCACCGATAGCTTCGACGCCGAGGTGCAAACTCGAGTATGATCGTGGAGTTCTTGAGCGAGGCGTGCGCGTTTATTAGACTTTGAATTCTTGCCCAGCCAACCGGGAAAATTGATCTGGCCAGTGAAATGTCCGCACATGTATTCGCCTGGCAGCACAGAGCTGAAGATGGCCTGTGTAGGCAGAAGACTCCAAGCGGAATTGGCACGAATGCGCTTGTCCACCATGTCGCCCAGACTGAGGGCATCCGCAGTGGCCGCAACCTTGGACATGACTTCGTTCTTGTTCCCCTGCGGCAACACCTGCAGATAGTTTTGCTGGACAAACAATGGTGACATGCTGTAGTCGTGGAAGAACAGATCGCACTTGTCGTAGAAGCTCATCTGCTTGTGCTCGTCGGCGGTAAAGACCTTGCGCACGACCTCCCAAGGCCCCAGCTTGAGATCCTTGGCTGCCACCTGCTGTCCAGTGATTGAATTCTCCGGTAGATGCTCGCCGGCACTGAGGAGCGCAATGTGGTTGATGGTCTGACGTATATCATTGTTGGTAGCGGCAATTATCTCCTCGAGCTTGGCCGGTGCCATTTTGAGCTTCTCCTTAAAGCATATGCTCATAATGCGTCCCTTGATCTGTTCAAGACGTGGTCGCTGGAAGCGCAAGTCGTAGCAGTAGTTGACTAGGGAACGTATCTTTGGATGATTGCGATCATTGCACATGCAAATAATCGGCACGGAACTTTCCTTGATCAGTGCTATGAGCTCCTGCATGCCGCCGCGATCCTCATTGCCCGCCATGCCGTCTACCTCGTCCATGATGAGCACGTGCTTCTTCGACACCGCCTGCGACTGTCCATTGACATAGCCGTAAAGTGACTTGTTGCCCAACAGACTGGCCACTTCCTCCTTTAGCAGCCGCTTGCTGCGCGTATCAGATGCGTTAAACTCGACCGCATCGAAGCCCAGTTCCTTGGTGACTAGCGTGGCGGTTGTCGTCTTGCCAATGCCCGGTGGACCGGACAGCAGGGCCGCCTTATAGAAGCTGCCATCATCGTTTTTGGCCCATGGATTCGGACGCTGTGGCTTCTTTTTACCATCGTGATTGACATACCACTTGGACAGCCAGTTCATCAGTCTACAATTAGATTAGTGGAATAAGATTGTAGTCTAAACTCTCGGACGTCTGTCTACTCACTTGTTGACATTGCTGGCGGGTCCGGCCTGACCAACAATTTCCTTTATTGTGTTGGGCTTGTATTTGTCCACCCAAGCCATGTTGACGGTGTCTGCCACATTGTTGTTGGCTTCCTGACGGGGCACGGCTTGTGGTCTTTTGATCGATTCCACAGGCTCCTTTTTGACTTTAGGACTCACACTAGATTCCTTTTCTTTGCGCTCCTGCTTCACTTTTAGGTTGTGATTCTTCTCCTCCTGCTTGGAGCTCGAAATATTCTCTTGTTGGCGTTCCTTTTTCACTTTTGAAATGTTGGGGATTTCCCCCTCTTCCTGCTTTACCTTGGGACTCTCCTTTTGCTTTTCACCCGATCTCTCCCGGATCAAGTCAAATAGTCCATCCTCACTTAAGATGGTAACATTATGTTCTTCTGCCTGGACGAGTTTCTTGGGTCCAGCTTCTTCACCCACGACCAGATAGTTGAGCTTCTTGCCCACAACGGTCATGACACGACCGCCAAATCCCTTAATCACCGACCCAGCCTCGTCTCGCTCCATGGACTCGAGTATTCCGGTAACCAGAAACGTTAAGCCCGCCAGGCAATTGGGTGATCCCTTAGGTATTTCCTTGCTGCCCGGATTCAGGCAACTGCTGCGATTCTTAAACTTCTGATAGAGCACGGCGGCCATGCGCTTCCGTTCGTGCCGATCCTCATCTGTCATCACACTTGTCTCCAGATCCTCTTGCTTCTCCTTCTTGACACGTGGCGTCGACGCCTTTGGCTTCTTCGCAGAGGCGACTTTGGGTTCTGGAGCTGGTTCCGGGCTGCGTTTGCGACTTGACGCCGGGCTCTGGGCCTTGGTTAACTTCTTGGGCGATGGCGAAGTTGGCTTGGAGACAACGACGTCGGGATTCTCCTCGAGATCCACCTCCATCAGACTGCGATCAATAGATTCATCCTCCAACTCAACCATGCTGCGATCCTTTGGCTTGGGCACCTCCACTCGCTTTGTTTCGCCTCCAAACAAATCTGTGGGATTCACTTTTTGCAGTGGCTTTTTGGCCACTTCTTTTAGCTTGGACAGCGATGGCTTTTTGGCCGTGTGTCCGTTTTCGTTGCGTGGTGATTTGGTTTCCAGCGTCTTGCGCGACTTCTTCACCTCCTTGCCATGCTTGGTCACCTGTGGACTGGCGGGAATTTCCTCCTCGTCGCTCGAAATAACGAGCGCCTTGCGTTTCTTTGGCGCCGGCGACGGCGTTGCATCTTCGTCGCTGTTCTTTTTGCCGGGCAGCCGCTTGAAGAACGTGTCTATACCCTGTGAATGACGCGCCAGCGATTGTATTAATTAAGAACAACTTTTAATTATTAAGCAACTTACGCGCTGCATATTTGGCTTAATTCCGCATTAATGTGCAAGTAAAAAGGCGCACTATGAAATAAAATCGATTTGTATCGATAGTTTTTGGCATTTGTACTGTAACAGGGTGACCGATTCTCTTAAACAGCTGCAGTTATTGGCAACGCATGTGCTACGATTGGCAACGCCAGATGTAGCGCTCAGCTTTTGCCATACAGGTAAAGGGCGCGCAATTTAAATACGAAATTAAATTTTTTAAAATGGCAGTAGAGGATTTTTTTATTGTAACATAAATTATTACTTTATTTCCTTATCAATAAAATTACTTGAGCAACTGTAGAAATTTTCATTGCAGCAATTTCTATTTCTCTTAGAGTTCGATGAGTTCCGGCTGAAAATGGGCAAGGCACTGCAGGGTATAACCAAAGACGAGGCACCACAAAGCCGCACGGACTTCGACAGCCTTACAGATCTTATAAAATACATGGCCGCCTGGGCAAAGGAGTAATCCTCCAGCTGGCCATAGTTTATAGCTTGTATACACACACTTAGTCAGACCATAGAATAAATGTCGAACGGCAATAAAAAAAAAAATTGAAACTCTTTTGTTATATTCGCAAATGTAAAGATGCTCTGCTCTTATAAACTGGCCAAACACTCGGCAATATTGTTCCTCTGTATGCTGTGCACATGTAACTGACAGCAATCCGTGAGATCCTCCTGCAAATCTTGCATCTCCTCGAATTCCAACAAAAAGGTGGAACTATCGTTCATGAATGCACTGAGACCACGTATCAATGTCTGTAGATTGGGGCCCTCGTTCAAGTACGCCTGCTGATCAGGGCTGGGTTTATAGGATGTGGACGTGGTTCGCAGCGCTCCCGGCCTGGGAAGATTTTTCGTAATAAAAGATTCCCAGTCTTGTTTCTCACGCAGCACATGCTCCTTGTAGGCTTCCGCGGCAACGTCAAGTTGCTGGCAAGCAGGTCGCGAGTCGGTCAAATCTAGCGATGTATTGAAAATGCTTCTACGCACACTGCAGGCTGGTTTAGCGGTCATCGTTTTGTGGAACTCATCGGCCACATCTTCAATATCAATATCCGAGATGTCGTCAACATCGCTAAGACGCGCAGTGGATAGATTTAAAGAGTTTTGTTTTGGACTCGTATCGCTTGTTGCGGCTGCCATTTTGAAACGACGAAGCCATGGTTTCTGCAGAGGGAACGCAATGCCAGGGCTGCAAGACATGTCAGGGTACCAATTGTTTAATTAATGTTGCAATTTTATTTGATATTTTATTAATAAATATTGAATGATTGTCAGCACGTGGTGGGTAACAATACTAATGCTGAATTTCATGCTTAAATGCTTAAAATTTAGAGAAAAACCAAATTTTATATATTTCTTTCGTGTGAAACGTTCGAAAATTGTGGCCATCTTTTGTCTCTCATGCAAAACATAAATGCGCCACCTATGGTTTCGATTTAGAAGTATACTTTTTCGACAAACGGCTCTGTCTTTATTTTAACAGAGGTGGCTCGCGGTTTCATTTATTTTCCGCATGAAAATCAATCAGGCAGTTTTGAAATACTGAGGAACTAGGTAAAAGCCATTGAATTGGGAAGCAATAGGCTGCAATACCATACATATTAAACGACGAGATCTACCGCATTAAAACAATTTGTTAAGTTTTCACTGATTTAGCATGTTATTTGACAAACATATGTCTCATCAATCTTGCGATAATGCGATCTAATCACATCTTTAACGCCAACCCTCAGTCACTTATTACACTTGCACATTGGAATTACGAGGCCGCACAAGCTGTTTAGTTGCATTTACAAGGCATTAGAAATCCGCCACCCTTCTCCCCCTTCCGGCTTGTAGTTGTCACACAGCTCGCTCGCTGATTACACGCGCAATTAAGGGTTGTGGGCAGGCGCCATTACCAACCCTCGCCCCCACCCACCAAGAGTTGCCACCGCACGCGGACCGTTTTTGTGGCTTGCGGCGCCTGTTGCACGTGTTGACGCTAAACGCACTAACAACAACGCCGTCAAATGTTCCCCTTGGGGAAAGTTGAGAGTGATCGTTACTTAACCCTGATTTTGATTAAATTGAATCTAAACAAGTGGAGGTGGCAACATAAACTTAACATTGCTGGGAAATTTGCAGCAAGGCTGCAAACCGAATCCATGAATCGAACACTTCCTTAAAAAAAGGTGACTTAAAATATAAAACAATGCGTTAATTGAATATATTCAACTTGATATTAAAGAGTGAAAAAATAATTAGAAAATCACAATTATAAATAATATGTTAAGTAATAGTTTTTATCATGCATTTACTTACAAAATCAAGGATAAATGCAAAACAATTGAAGAAATAAATCAATTGTTATACCCAGCACATTAAAAAAGTACCAGGGGTCTATTAAGATTATCATTAAACTGCGTATCAGTCAGTTGGAAGCCAGCACCACCCCTTAAAGCATATAAATTCTTGATCCGATTGTCTGCCTGTTCATTTGTCTTTAGGAATACCTAAACTTCAGAGATTGTAAGAGCCAGAGAGACCTAACTAGTTATGTAAGTTCATCTATATTTTAAGTAGAAATACGACCCCAAAAATCGAAAGCGAATTTTCAGTAATCGAATTAAATTTGCCACTCAAGCTCTATCTTATTTACTTATTTGAAATCAGCAATAATATGTTAAAAACAATACTAAAGTTAATAGTTATGACCGAGCACTAGAATGAATTTATTATTCGCGTGTGATTGAGTTATTACAGAATAAGCACAGGGTATATCACAGTCGCATTCTATTGACTGACCGACTTGTTGTTACAAAATTAAGTTAAAATTATATTTTGTTTAAATAAGTTTCATTTTAAAATAAAAGCTATAATTATATTTAAAAATGGAACATCACATGGCCTAACAAACAGCTTTCAGTTAGCTCAAAGGTAATTTAAGGCTGACTATGGAAATTATAGTATATAAAGTATATATACTCTTGATCAGCATCAATAGCCGAGTCGATATAGTCATGTTCGTCTGTCCATCGAAGTGATAGTCACTAATGACAAACTACAACCGATTGAGAATTCTACAATAAATATGAAAAGTATTTGATTTAAATTTTGTGATTTGATATGTTTGTGCCAATTCGGTATATTATGAGTTGATTTTCCTACGGGTTAATAAGGCCGTTTTATTTCATTTTAATATTAAATGTTTATTATTATTAAAATTATCCTCCTACGTTCTTTCGAACAATTTTTTTCACATTGACTTTACTATATTCATATTTCCTTTGACATTTTAGTATCTGATGTGGAGTTTCGAGAAATTAATAGACATACTATATCTAAATATACAACGCTTATTTTGTATACAAGTGCTCATATAAATAGATACAGATGTTTATGTATTTCTGTATTTTTGCCACTATTTTATTGTTGTGAAGCGAGCAACAAGTTGAAAAGTTGACACATTGACAATTGCGCATTCATTGATAAACCGCAAGGGGAGCGCGTTGAAGCATAAAAAGTCCAACGTTTTGTGGTAAAAAAAAAAATGGAAGGAAAAAAAGCATCGAAAAGGGTTGCCCAAACGCCCGTCCGCCCCCCTTCCTGTGTCTACTACTAGCCCGCAGCCACATGACAAAGTTCCCACAGCACGCACAGACATTGTACATAGTACATATGAATATAAATTGACTTTGGCCAAATCACATTTAACAGCCTTTAAATTATGCACAAAAGTCAAAGAGTAAATAGAATAGCGACTTTACTAACGGTCCTTTGGTGGGGTGGTTGTTTCTATCCCCTTCAAATCGTATTTACACGCATTTTATTACATTTTGCATTAGATTACGTGACGTTGATTTCGTCAGAGAGTTTCGGTGTGTTTTCGGTGCATGACATGTGATATATTTGTGTGTTGTTGTTGTTGTTTTTGCTAATTTGAAAATGGCGTGTGATTGCAAACACTTGTTTTAGGGTCGACCCCGTGCTCCACCCCTACACTTTCGCTCACCCCCCGCAGCTGTTTGCTTTTAGCATTTATCGATCATCAGCAATGGCTGCGTTACACGCCCCACTCCTTGAGGACTAATCGCCTCCGCCACCGACACCGCCCCCTACCTATCACCTCATTAATTTGACATTTTGCTCTTGCATTTGAATTTAATGTGCTTTTTTTTTGTTTTCTAACTCCAATTCCCCCTCTCACACTCACTCTGGTTGCCTCGTTAATCGTGATTAATTGTTTTGACGCATTATTTTGATTTGATATTTATCAAAATGTCGCAAAGTTGCGCTTAGCCTTTTATTATGTTTATTTAACTGATTAATCTCGGGTTTAATTCCCGCCTGACTCTATGTCTAAATGGTGTGAGTGTGAATATAGTACTAATATATTTTTTTTGATTAAATTCACAAAATTAGCTGTGCGCTCGGTTTTATGTTAATTTCTCTGTGTGTCAGCTAAGCGAGTGAAAAATTTGCTTTTCCTGTCAGCTCAAGAGTCATACTAGTTACAGCTATGTATTTATAATTAACAATTACTCATGGCTACTATTTGGTATATTAACTATTTGAAATACAGTGAAAGCTTCCAAAAGCTTAAATGCTGAAATCTTGCTGCATCACCAACTTAATCATTATTCCAAGTAGTTCTCAGGAAAGTTTCATTGTTTGTCGGGCAGTGAGTTTTGTTTAAAATTAAGTTAAACATTATATCTTGGGATTTTACTTCGTTCGAAATTTCCTTGTTCCATTTAGGAAGCGTTTAGCGATTGATAAATAAGTTATTTTTACCTGGAACTGGTTTTTATTTGATAGAAATATTTGTCATATAGTGTTTATATCTAGATTAACCAACAAATAGTAGAGACAGCTGTAAAAAGCTGTTTGCAAAAGCTGCTGAAAGTTTTAAAGAAATTCCAAAATAATATATGGCATATACTTTTTAGACCCTTTACTTTAAAAAAGTACAAAGGGGTCTATTAAAGAAATTCCAAAATAATAAATGGCATATACTTTTTAGACCCTTTACTTTAAAAAAGTACAAAGGGGTCTATTAAGTTTGTCAAAATGTGCGTAACAGGTCGAAGGAAGTCCGGCAGACTCCATAAAGTATATATATTCTTGATCAGCATCAACAGCTGAGTCAATATAGCCATGTACGTCTATCCGTCTGTCCCTTCGTCCGTCTGTTCGTCCGTCCGTCTGTCTGTATGAGCGCCTAGATCTCAGATACTATAAGAGCTAGAGTCACCAAATTTGGTATGGTGGTTCTCCTATACGCTAAGCAGATCAAGTTTATGCTAAAATTTTGACACGCCCCCTTCCGCCTCCGTAAATCGAAAACAAAATTTTTGATATCCCATGAAACGAATAATATTAAAGCTAGAGTCCTGAATTTTGGCACACAGGACAAGCATCAAGCTGCTAATGTATCCTGAAATTCATCACGATCGGATAATAAACTCGGAATTTATTCAAGACTCAATATTACTCAGTGTCGGGCCAAAGGAAGAAGAAGCGCCTGTTGACGTTACAACGCACTAAGGGGTATTGTTAATCTTATTTCCATTTTGAAGAATAATTAAAGCGTCTCTCATAGTCGACTTCGATTGTAGCCTTTCCGACTGGTTTTAGTCACCATTAAAGTATAAATTTATTAATTTAGCATCTATTTTTTAAGTACATTTATATGCAATAGTATGTAATGGTTTAATTAAGACAATATAAGCGGATTGAGTGGCAATGACTCACCATTTAAATAGGCTAATAATCCTTAAATATGTGAATGAAGTAAAAAGTTCTAATACTTTTAGCTGAGGGCGAAATGACAAACTGCACTTTAATCAATTAAGCCCGTTTGAGATTTATTATTACATTTAATTCTTATCGAAACTAAATAATATAATGTTGATAATCCAAATCGAAATACTCAGCATACAAAGGACTCCGCATAGGGCACACAAAAATATGACACATGAGCAGCTTCTCAAAGGATCCGCAGCTCCAACTTGCAGATGTGGAGCAGTCATCACAGACGAACATATTCTTGCAGACTGTCAATGACTGACTACAATGATATCAGAGCCCGAATATTTAAGGACACATCTCCCTCCGATTGCTTAATATTACCAACTACCCAAAATATCAATAGAATTTACACTTTCCTTAAAAATTGTAAAATATCCGACAACATAGTATAACAATAACATAGAGTCGAAGGTCTAACTACTAGTACTCTAAGCACCATTGCCCTTAGATTTAATATTGTATATTATAACTAAATTTGTAAATAAATAATTGAATAAATAAAATAATGTTGATAATCTTTCTGTAGTAAGCATATATCCATTAAGAAAACTGTTAAAGTTCTACTTGAGTTTCTTGGGAATCCTTTAAAGAAACTCCGCCCTCAACTACAATTTCAAGTGAATTCCCAAGTGAAGGTTCGTTTTAAGGACGGCGGCTTCAAGTTGCAAGTTGCAAACAGCAAGCAGCCAGCAGCATGCAGCAAGTTGCTCGTTTTCATTGATTTCAATTTGCTTTCGTTGCGACGCCATATTTCAATTTCTGACCGTCGCACAATTTACAAGCCGTACAAGCATGTGTCTCCAATGATACCTCCTGGCAGCCGCCTCCTCCACAACTTGGCTTTAAACGTATGTGTGTGTGTATGTGTGTGTGTGTGTATGTCAGCAGACAGAAGGCGGTTGAAGGGAACGTGCTGGGGGGTTTAGTTCAGCAGACGGACAGGACAGCTTAATTGATGAACAAAGGCGTTTGGGCCAAAGTTTTGCTTAGGCAACAGAGAAAGAGAGATACGAGCATGTCTGAACAGAGAGACATTGGCTAAGGGACAGCATTCTGTATGAATGCTGAATGCTGGGCCGGTTACAGTCATCGTCTCCGGAGGACTTGCAGAAGTCGTACAAAATATTTAACACCCGCTGAGCGTATTTATGGGAGAATGAACCTGTGTCGTCGTTGACGTTGTTCTTGCCGTTGTCTCCACCATTTTGTCTAAGACGGGCACGCGGGTCTCATTCTCATCCTACGTGGATTTCTCCTTGGCAGATTTGCAATTCCAATTGGCGCGACGTTGTCGACATTGTTGTTGTTGTTGTTGTCGGTCCACTGTCGCATGTTCTCCACTCGATGATTAGTCCTCATCGCTGTTATTTCCATCTCTGTCTAGTCTCAGTTCTTCTATAGTGTAAGAGGACTTTCCCAAATGGCCGACAGTTTTGATATTTGTTATTCCTACCTGTCCACTGTTTGTCCTGCCCACCGTTTAGCCTTATTTTTATTGCATACGCAACGCAATTATTTGTTTTATTAACTGTTGAACATGTTTTTTCGGTTCGCCATGTTTTTCCAACTCCCCACTGCCCCCGCCCCATTTTTCCACCCCTTCGACCCAGCAAAAGAAAATTATAAATTGCATATGTTATGAGTTCGGCTCTGGGAAAAAACGAGTTACTTCTGTGTGGCATAACTCTGTGCAGTCTGTGTGGAAATCCTAAGCGAAATGTATTTGATAATTTGAACATCGAGTGCTCAGTGGCTGCAATTAACCTTTTAAGGTGTTTGCCAGCTTTTGTTGTAAATTGAAATTACAATTGGATTTTCCATGGGAAAATAATGACATAAATACGGGAAATGATTGAAGCATAAAGATATCACTTTCTTATGTTCGAAATTGGATTGCAATTCTCTTACCATTTCTATAAGTATTTTTAAGTTGATTTCCTGAATGTAAATTGAAGAAAAATCATAGCTGCCATATAGCTAACCCATGTTTAATACCCTGTAAAGATTATATGTTATGTTTATGTAAAATTCTCTTGCATTTTTAACCATATCATATATCAATACTCAATGATTATGAAAAAACTTATGACATCTATTATGAGTATCCTGTTGTATCTCTCAATTAGCTATTGGTTGCAGCTTTGAAACCTCCTTTTGTACTTGAATGGAGCTTCAATCATTTTCATACCCTGTGCCCATTAAAAATGGGCAAAAAAGGGTATAATAAATTTGTGTGAATTATGTAACAGGCAGAAGGCGGCATCTCCGACCCTATAAAGTATATATATACTTGAGCAGTATCAATAGCCGAGTCGATTGACTCCTGTCAGTCTGTCTGTCCGTCTGTCTGTCCTTTTGTATAAACGCGTGGATCTCAGCAACTATAAGAGCTAGACACTTCAAATTTGAAATGTAGTTTCCTGAATACCATACGCAGATCAAGTTTATTCTCAATTTTCGATATCAAGACCCGTTTGTTTTAAAATTAGAAAAATCACCATAACATGAGCAATGTTAAAGCTAGAGACTTGAGTTTTGGCACACATGATAAGAAGCTTGGGATTAATGTGTCCAGAAAATTTCATTGCGATGCCACGCCCCTTCGCCCACAATTGCAAATAGCTGATAATAAGAGCAGTTTTATAGCTAGTTTAACTTGATGTTCTGAAATTGAAGCAAAATCATAGCTACTTTAGAGCTTACCCATGTTTGATACCCTGTAAAGATTATAAAATATTTTTATGTCTAATTCTTTTGCATTTTTAACCATATCATATATCAACACTCAATGATTATGAAAAAAAAACTGATGTTGTATCTCTGATTAGCTATTGGTTGCAGCTTTAAAGCCTCCGTTTGTACTTGAATGGAGCTTCAATCATTTTTTAATTAAAACTTAAATAAATATGGCACATAAAATTGACGAAAGCTTCGGAAACCACAGGTATCGATTCTTTCCCCCTAACAATTTGAATATATCGTACATACTACATATATATGTTTATAGATATCTATGTATATTTTAAATGCCGATAAAAGCGCATGTACGACATGCGACTAAACAAGGCACAGAACATGGCATCATTACCACCATCAGGGGTACAGAGCGCCATGTTTGATGATTAAATCTTGAAAATGTTAATGATGATGCCGACGATGCAGCCGTTAAAGCAACAATAACAGCAACAGCAACAACAACAACAACAGCAACAACAGCAACAACAACTGGGGAACTTCTACAGTGAAGAGGACGACAGTTGGAACCCAAACTCAGGGACTGAAGATAGAGATGGAGACTTCGACTGCGACTGAGACATGGAAATTAGCTGACGATCGTTAAATGAGCAGCAATTTTCGGTGACGCCAAGAAAGGATCGACAGCAACAACAAATATCATTGGATTGGATTGAATGGGACGATTGGGATTCGATTCGATTGCATTGCATTGGATCGGTTTTCATTTGACGCGCTCTGGCAAAACGGCGGCTTGATTTGATATCGATTCGATTTCTGTCGCTTGATTAACCCGGTCTCGCTCTCGATCTCCATCTCCATCTCCGTCTCCGTCTTGGGTTCGACTATCAAAATACCCATTAGCAATTAAAAGGCTTATGACAAGTTGAGGGACTCTCTTTGGACACACTCCCTGGCCTAGTGACGTTGCCGCTGCATCTGAAACACAAAATTATGGGACATTAATTGGCTGTAGGTTATCCAAAAGAAAAACAACAACAACAAAAAACTGAATAAATGGATACAAAAATTATGAAAAATATTATTGCATTGTCTGCGTTGGCTGCGAGAGGCGCAAAGCGTTTTCATCTTTTTTTTTTATTCTCCATTGTTATTGTCGTCTTCTCATATATTTTTTTTTCTGATTCTTTTGTAACTGGTTTTCTGTAACTGCGGATTGCCTTTTTTTGTATTTTTTCCAATGTGTGTGTTTGTGTTTTTGTTGGCGATCTATGGATTATGGCCTGGTATTATTGTCTAGACTATTCAATATGGTATTTACTATAAGTCGGAATATTCGTATGAGTGATAAACATAAGAATTAATAACTTAGAGCCTGTTATTAACAGAGAGGAGTAAGGGAAGGAAGTATTACTTTAAAGGATATACTACGATATTATGCCCGAAATGTGAATAAAGACTGGGAAGCTATTCTCTAAGCTGGGAAGTGGTTAGAAAATATATAGAAAGTTAACAGAATATATTAAAAGACTTGCAGAAATAGTGCAAATTTTAAATGTAGTCTAAATAAGTGAGCATAGATTTAAATGTTTGATTTCTCTGCGCCATTTGAACTTAAGGTGTTATCAATATATGATAAGCTGATAATTGGCTTGTCTTGTGAGTATCATGCCTTAGCCTAAAGTCTCTTCTACTGCACGATCTTTGGCAATGCTATAGAAGCACAGCTCGTACATTACACACACACACTCGATGAAGGCAGCCGAATCTGAGGCCAAAACAACAACTTGGAGACTCGTCTTTGACTGGATTGCATTCTCATTCTGTTCGGGTTGTGACTTCGATTGGGTCCCAAACACACACATTGCTGTGTTGTCAAGTTTCTTAAGATTAATTGAACAATCAATTTTAAATTTTATAGGTTTTAAACTTTTCATTTCTCTTACACGATTTTCTGTGTCTGTGTCTGTGTCTTCCCTCACTCTTTCTCTTTCACTCTCCTCTACCTCTGTCACTGTCTCAGATTTGTTGTTGGCATATAAATTTTTAGTTTCTTTGTATCTGTGAAATGGTCTGGCCAATTTAAAATTATGAAATAGTAGCATTAATGAAAGATA
>OY282581.2:5682683-5710183 GCA_958299025.2 Drosophila histrio
AAACTACTATGAGAGGCAACTTGGCGGCGCGTGTTTTGTGTAACTGACATTTGCTTTTGCGTCGCATCCATGAGATACAAAAGTTATTTGTGTTTATGTTATGATTCTTAGAAGCTCTTGTTGTTGTTGTTTGCTGATGATTGCGCATAATTGGGTCACATGGTTGTCAGGAAAACGCGTCGAGTCGAGTCGGGTCCGGGTCTGCTTCCACTTTCCCCCGCCCCCCTTTTACCACATTTTGCAATTTACGAGTGTATGTATTTGTCTTTTCCGTGTATGTTAAGGCGAACGGCAAAAGATTTTCATTAAAACTGTCAGTTTTCTTTCTTACTACATCTCTCTCTCTCTTTGGTTCTTTTTTGTCGTACACTTTCTTTCTCTCTCTTTAAATTGCTTTCTTCTTTTCATATTGCTCGGCAACAGCAGCAAAAACTTTTGTCATTTATTTTACTTCGCTCGTTATTTATACTCTATTAATGCACGCCATACATTAACTATTTCGCAAGCTTTGTTGATACAACAAAATACGTAAGGAATTTCATAATTTACCCTATTATAAAACATTATATTTCTGTGCTTTGTTATACCCTGTGGGGGTATATTAAGTTTGTTAAAAATATGTAACGGGCAGAAGGAAGCATGGCCGACCCAATAAAGTATATATATTCTTGATCAGCATCAATAGCCGAGTCGATATAGCCATGTCCGTCTGTCCGTCTGTCCGTCGGTCTGTCGGTCTGTCGGTCTGTCGGTCCGTCGGTCCGTCCGTATGAACGAAAGGATCTCAGAGATGGTAAGAGCTAGAAGCTTGAACTTGGTGTCCCAGCACTGGAAATTTTTGCAGGCAGATCAAGTTTATCTTTTTTTTTGGATGCCACGCCCTCTTTGCCCACAATTTAAGTAAAAGCTTATAAAGCAAGCAGTTTTGTAGATCAAAAACCTCATACCAAGGGCAGTTTTGAAGCTAGAGACTTGAGATTTTGCACATATGATAAATATTTTGTGGTCAATGTGTCCAGAAAATTGTATCACGATGCCACGCCCCCATTGCCTACATAACGGGAAGTCTTATAACAAGAGCAATATTACAGTAAGAGACTTGAGATTTGGCACATATGATAAGAATCTTAGGGTCAATGTGTCCAGAAAATTTAATCGCGATGCCACGCCCCCTTCGCCCTCAAATTAAGTAAAACCTCATAAAGCAAGCAGTTTTGTAGCTCAAAAACCTCATAACAAAAGCAGTTTTGTAGCTAGAGACTTGAGATTTAGCACACATGATGAGTATCTTGAGCTCGATTTGTCCAGAAAATTTTATCACGATGCCACGCCCCCTTCGCTTACAAATTAAAAAATAAAGAATTACTAGAGAATTTCATCTGGAGTGAATTTGAGCGGGTTCCTGTAGACCCACAGGGTATATTACGGTCGGGGTCCCGACTGTTCCGCTTGTTATACCCTGTGGGGGTATATTAAGTTTGTTAAAAATATGTAACGGGCAGAAGGAAGCATGGCCGACCCAATAAAGTATATATATTCTTGATCAGCATCAATAGCCGAGTCGATATAGCCATGTCCGTCTGTCCGTCTGTCCGTCGGTCTGTCGGTCTGTCGGTCTGTCGGTCCGTCGGTCCGTCCGTATGAACGAAAGGATCTCAGAGATGGTAAGAGCTAGAAGCTTGAACTTGGTGTCCCAGCACTGGAAATTTTTGCAGGCAGATCAAGTTTATCTTTTTTTTTGGATGCCACGCCCTCTTTGCCCACAATTTAAGTAAAAGCTTATAAAGCAAGCAGTTTTGTAGATCAAAAACCTCATACCAAGGGCAGTTTTGAAGCTAGAGACTTGAGATTTTGCACATATGATAAATATTTTGTGGTCAATGTGTCCAGAAAATTGTATCACGATGCCACGCCCCCATTGCCTACATAACGGGAAGTCTTATAACAAGAGCAATATTACAGTAAGAGACTTGAGATTTGGCACATATGATAAGAATCTTAGGGTCAATGTGTCCAGAAAATTTAATCGCGATGCCACGCCCCCTTCGCCCTCAAATTAAGTAAAACCTCATAAAGCAAGCAGTTTTGTAGCTCAAAAACCTCATAACAAAAGCAGTTTTGTAGCTAGAGACTTGAGATTTAGCACACATGATGAGTATCTTGAGCTCGATTTGTCCAGAAAATTTTATCACGATGCCACGCCCCCTTCGCTTACAAATTAAAAAATAAAGAATTACTAGAGAATTTCATCTGGAGTGAATTTGAGCGGGTTCCTGTAGACCCACAGGGTATATTACGGTCGGGGTCCCGACTGTTCCGCTTGTTTTTATTTAAAAAGCTACAAAGATTTACTCAATAATTGTTAAGTTTATATCTATTTCAGGACATCTGCAGATACTTTTTGCTTTCCTCGCTCAACTCCCTTTTCTCATCTTGTATTTGTTATCATTTTTTTTCAGCTTATCTACTACAGTTGTCGCTTGTTATCATTGATTATTTCCAACTTGTCAATAGATCTATCTGTTTTGTTTGCAATATACAGCTGTAATAGCCATTTTGTGTTCCCTCTTGTATTCCTTTTCTTCTGTTCTTCCGGTTTTTAGAGCATTTGAAGCTTCGTTTTTTAATAAAAATTTTGTCATTTCGCTGTTTATTTTCCTTTTGCCATTTCGTGCTTCTGATTGCGTACACAACATTTTTTGCCGATTTTTATTGTGTGCCTCGTCGTTTATTTTGCAGTGCATAATTTATGCCTGGTCTCTTCTTCTTATTCTGTTTCTCCTTCGGCTCCATCTCTTCTTCTTCTTCTTGTTCTGGCTGTTTGGCAGAATTCCCCCCGTTTCCCCTGCTGCCCGACACACTCCACAACGCTCTTTTGTCATCTCTGTGGCGTCGCCATTTTTTGCGTTTCCTGTGCCTGAATTCAGTCTCCACTTTGGGCCCCGGCTCTCTACTTTTGGCCATGGCTCTCCTTCATGTTCTGGCTTCTGGTCCGGATCGAGTGTCCAGTGCTCCGGCGGAAATGTATTTACACCAAACGTTCATAAAATGGCGGCCATAAAATAAAGTTTTAACGGATGTTTACGCAATGCGCATGAATTGTTCAATATTGACAAGACAAGAAAGCGACGATTGGTCCTCCGTGGCCCCTGTGGGTTTTGTGGGGGCTTCTGTAGTACCCCCAAGAGGGTGAGGGGGTGGAAAGTCTGAGCTATTGAAATTTTAATGGGCCTGCTGGGTCTGTGTGTGTTGTTGGGAAATCACCTCTTAAACAGCCAGTAATAGTGGACACTTTAAAGCTCTAGAGTTCTTAAAGTCCGAAAAGAGGCCATTAATTATAATACTTACCTTGTTAAGTGCAGGTAAGATTGATGAAATCTGACAAAGTCTGAATAAAATCTAAAGAGATAGAAATCATAATAATATAATTGCTTAGTTAATTTACCAAACCTTAAACCGGACAAGTTACACAATATCGAGATTGAGAAACACCTATATCTAATTATTGTGAAATAATTTTAACTGTAGAGAAAGTATAGTAACTCAAGGATACAATGAGTGCTAATTGAACTTCTTCAATATAAAAATGGTTTAAAAGATATCAAGTAGCTCTACTTTAAACAAGCCGATCAGACGAGCGCGCCCGACAGTTCGAAACCTTGTGCAAGTCTTCAAAGAAAAGTATTTTCATTATAATGATCTGCGTATGGTATTCAGGAACCTACATTCCAAATTTGAAGTCGCTAGCTCTTATAGTTGCTGAGATCCACGCGTTTATAACGACGGACAGACGGACGGACGGATAGACGGACAGACAGACGGACAGGTGTCAATCGACTCGGCAATTGATACTGATCAAGAATATATGTACTTTATAGGGTCGGAGATGTCTCCTTCTGCCTGTAACATACATTCACACAAATTTCATTATACCCTTTTTTGCCCATATTTAATAGGCACAGGGTATAAAAAACATTAGAGCAAACAAATTATTAAGAAAACCAATAGCATTCAGCTTTTCACGCTATGTATAGCTTTCAGTGTAGCCTTCAGCTTTTCTACAGCGACACAATGTATGCAGTACATCAGATTATCATATGCGCTCTTGTTTGCCCAAATGAAATCGTCTTATGCTCTCTCGCTCTGGCCAACAGTTATGAAATAATGGATTTAAAACCAATTCATTAATATCTCCAGTAATTATGGGTCAATCGCGATGAAGCTTGCAGCAAATGGCTTAGCGTTTGGTATACTTCAAGTTCTGTTAATTTAAGCTGTGTCACTTTAAAATTTGAGGCTGTGACAGGTTTTTTCGATTTGCGTGAGCGGGGGATTCGATATATTAAAAATGAATTTGTTTGTATTCAGGAACCTAAATTGCAATCAAAATTTAAAGTATCTATAGCTTATATAGTTGCTGAGATTGGCGTGTTCATACAGACGGACGGACGGATAGGCAGACGGACAGATGGGCAGGTGTCAATCAACTTGGCTATTGATACGCCATAAGAATATGCTATATACTTTATATGGTCGGATATGCCTCCCTGTTACATACATTTGCACAAAATCATTATACCCTTTATTGCGCATTTTTAATGGGCACAGGGTATAAAAAGCCTTCATAAACATACCTTAATTCCAAACGGAAGCTTCGTAATCACTTTAGTTGCGGTTTCTTTGAATACTACTTATCTATCAAGTGCAATTGGTTGTAATTAAAAGCAAAAACCCGCATCCATCAGTATTTGCAACCAAGTAACTTGATGCTGCCGGCTGATGAGTTCAGCTAGACGGGGACATGTGCTAATGACAACATGATTATGGGCTGCCAGATAAAGCGACAGGCGATGAAAGCAACATGGGTCGAGGTACGAAGTACAAAGGAGAAGGAGAAGGGAGGAGAAGGAAGGACGAAGCAACGCCCACACAGTTATGACAGTGACACTGACAGAGCCAAACAGGCCCAGGACGAGGGTTGTTGTCAACATGCCCTGCCAATGCAAAATCCCCACAACAACAGCTAATCATTGAATGGAGATGGAGATGGAAATGTCATTGCCAATTTCAGTGTCGCGACCCTTGAGCGATAGTCAACTTTACGCACAATAAATTTTTCATTCGTTGTCATTAAATCATTTCGACTGCGGCTCCAAAAGTAGATGAAAGAAACTAAATGAAAGAGAATGCTCAGCTTATAAATACCCTGAAGAATTGGATTTATATTTATTTATATGTATTTATAATATGTTAATAAACTATATTATTTATATACTTATTACTAATGTTACTACACTTTAATAACATTATAATAATTAAAGGGTATACGGCAGACCCGTATTGACATTGAGCAATATGCTGCAAGTGTCAGTGCAGACAGGAAAAAGGATACGTATTGGCGCAGTAAGGAAGTTTGGTGCAATGGCCGACGCCAGCAAGAGACAGTTAGGCATAGAGAGACAGAGACAGAGCAAGAGACAGAGACAGAGATAACAGAGACAACAGATAGGGGGGGGAAAGTTTTATTTTTAGCAGATGCTGCCGGGAGCCGGTACCGAAAGCCGGAAACGGATGTGGGTGCGAACAACTTAAAGATGTCTGCCAAGAATAGACAGAAACAACAACAAAGCAAAGGATAATAACAACAACAAGAAATGTCACAGAGAATGCGACAAAAGCTGTTGGCAATGTAAATTATGCAAAAACAGTAAATAATAAAAAAAAAATAAAAGAAGCCGGTTTCCCATTTAAAATTCATTTGCCGCAATATGATAAATGCCATTTGGGTGCAAGAAGGGATCAAAATCAAAGAAAATCACTTGCAGCAGACGGCCAAAAATTTTAATAATGAATGAAAATGCCGAAAACGTAAACGCCCAGAACTCAAATGCAGCAAGAGCAGCGGCAACGGCAACGGCAGCGGCAACAGACGTCGCTTGTGGCACGAGTTGGAAAAGAAGGGGCACACGAGGATAGAAGGACACGTGGCAAAGTCATCGTCAACGACGGCGGCACACTTCATAAATTTTGGCAGCGAGCAGTTACAGTTATGATTGCCAAAGTCAACGACAACGACAACGACAACGACAACAACAACAACACCAGCAAACCAAACAACCAAACAACCAACAACGAGGCGGATGTCCGCCCCGACTTACATACTTCCCCCTTTCGCCGCCTCCGGACGCGCTTCAGAATACAGGAAGCAAAGCCTTGCCAGGCAACCGCAGTGGACCAAAAGTAAATACGAAAGATTTTCACCGGGGGCAAAACTCTAAAAGCCTCAAGCAAACAATATAAACCCCCCCGACTTCCCCCTCTCCGCACTTCAATGGCCACCCGCCATCCGAGCAACTGGATTTAGTGGCAACATTGTAGCTGGCGAGGATTGGTGCGGCTGCCGCAATCAAATCATCTGCCAAGTTTATGATTTATTTAACTTTTTTAATTGACTTTTTCCGAGCAATGCCAACGACAACAACAACAACGACAACAGGAACAGGAACAGGAGCAACCCCCAACAATGAGACTGCGTGTGAAAGGATAATGGCAGGGTCTTCACTTGCAGTCGCTCCTTTTGCTAGGAAGTGCGTCATATATGAACGGATATCGAGGTGTGTCTATGCGCACACTTTTGGGGATGTTGTTGTGTGTGTGTGTTGTGGGTGTAGACGACGCGCGTTTGTTGCAAATCCGGTTGAGTCTATTTATTTGAATGCCTATTTTTTTTTATGCTTATCCGGTTGCTTTAACATTTACGTTACTCCCATTCCATACACCTTCTGCTCCTTTCATGTTTCATTTAACGCTTAAAAATTCTTTTGATTTATGTTATGGTAATTGCAGAGCTAAAGAAAGTGAAAAGCATAAGGGCTAAGAGGAGCTGTGGATTGGTAGAGTCGTTAGCCAAGTAAGTTATTGCGTAGTTGATTAGGAAACTTGATAAATCAGCTGAAAATTGAATCGAAGTTGCACGAATTTCCCATACTCAAACTTATTTTTAATATTTTCTTTATTCTCCTGTTATTACAATTAATATAACCAAGATTGAGATCAAATGGATAATTTTATATTTATCTTATTTGTTTACCTATTCATTTCTCTAGCCATATCCTTATTCTTTATTATACCCTTGAGGGTATAATACCCAGAGGGTAATATAATTTTGTCACGAGATGTGTAACGCATGAAAAAGAAAGTCGATATAGCCATGTCCGTCTGTCCGTCGGTCCTTCTGTCCGTCGGTCCTTCTGTCCGTCGGTCCGTCTGTTTCTATGCAAACTAGTCTCTCAGTTTTAGAGCTATCTGGATGAAACTTGGTACAGATTAGTCTTTTTGCTGCAGGAAGTAATTATGTCGGATCCGACCAGATCGGATCACTGTATCATATAGCTGCCATGGGAACTATCGGTCGAATATCATTCTTTTGTATGACAAACTTTTATATTAGACCCTTTACTTTAAAAAAGTAAAACGGGTCTATTAAGTTTGTGAAAAAAAAAATGTGCGTAACAGGTCGAAGGAAGTCCGGCAGACCCCATAAAGTATATATATTCTTGAGCAGCATCACCAGCCGAGTCGATATAGCCATGTCCGTCTGTCCGTCTGTCTGTATGAACACCTAGATCTCAGAGACTATAAGAGCTAGAGTCACCAAATTTGGTATGGTGGTTCGTCTATGGGCCAAGCAGATCAAGTTTATCTTAAAATTTTGATACGCCCCCTTCCGCCTCCGTAAATCGAGAACAAAATTATTGAAATCCCATAAAACGAAAAATATTAAAGCTATTCATCACGATCGGATAAAAATCCCATATAATGGTTAATTTTAAAACTGGAGCCTTGAATTTTGGCACACAGGACAAGCATCGGGGTCTTAATTTATCCTGAAAATTTCATCACGATCGGACAAAAAACTCGGGAGTTATTCAAAACTCAATATTACTCAGTGTCGGACCAAAGGAAAAAGAAGAGCATATTGACGTTACAAAGCGTTATGGGGAACTTTTAGTGTTACTCTTATTTCCATTTAGAAGAATAAGTAAAGGGTCTCTCATAGTCGACTTCGACTGTAACCTTTCCGACTGGTTTTCAACACATTTTAACGAAACTCACAGATTATGTATCTGGTCATGTCCTATACAGACTGACCAAATTTGATTTAAATCGGGTCACCATATCATATAGCTGCCATAGGAAAGATCGGTTGAAAAGTGCATCAGGGTTCTGCAAGGGTGTCAAAAATAACAAAGATTACTGACTCACTGCACCCTACTGGTACATTGATAATTTTATTGTTAATCGTTTATTCATATACATATTCCTAGTGTCAATTCTAGTTATATTTATTTGCCTATTAATATTGTTATTATTACAATAGCTATTATTATTATTCTATCCGTGGACATAACAAAGTCTATTACTTTGTTTTCTAGCCTTATTACTTTCCTCAACCTTTATTTATTTTATTTCCTATCCATCAGTCACTTGTCTTAACCTTATCATTATGAAAATATTTTACACTCTTATTCCTATTCCAATTCCGATTTCTACTTATAATGCTTTTACCTATTCCTATATCTAACGCTTCTATTTAAATTACATTTTTAATTGTTCATAGAATTACTATTTAAACAGTTATGCAAGGATACGCTGCATCTCAAGATTCTCAGCATGAATCGCTGTCTGATCGTTCACCGTGAAGCTGGGGACTAATTTGACAGCCAACTAGCGCCAGCACCCTAAAAGGAGCTCAAAAATACCCCCAGCCTATGGGCTACTTTAAAGAGTGCACCACACACACACACCACACATGCTGAAGAATGAAATGAAAATGATTAAACCAAAAAGTCACTTGTCAGTCTGGAGGCAGAGAATTTTCAATTTCTGAAGAAGAACCGAGAGGTTCAGTCTGAGCTCGTCAGCCAAAATATAATTTATGAGGGAATCACATTTGATGTATACATTTGAAGCTTTGTTGAGACACAAAAATGATTTTGATGGACATTTAACAAAACGACACCAGATTCAATCCTTATTCTGGCCGAGCTGGAGATTGTTGAAGATTTCAGGTGAGCCCGAGCGATTCGAAACTGGAATCCAAGTTCTGTTCTCTTCGATGGGCGAAGCCCGCAAGACAACAACAACAACAAAAAAGTCAACATATTTCATATTTTATTTATTATTTAGAAAGGGTTCGCTGCATAAATCAAATATGAAATGAGTACGACATAACAACACCAAAGTCAACTCAGAGTCTGGACTCAGTCCCAATATCGATGTTGTCCAGCAACCAGCATATAAACTGAAACTCCAAATGGGGGAAAAAAAAAAATTAAAATAAACCAGCGCAAAAATCAAAAAAAAGTTCCCACATGTTCACAATTTTTATACACATTATTTTGTACCTTATGGAAACGGGCAATGGAGTTAAAAAAAAAAATAAAACAAAAACAAAAAGCAAACCAAACCCACAGATTTGCAACCTTAGGCATAAAATATCATTCATTGAATATAATGCCAAGGAACTGACGCAGTTTTGATGCGCGAATTTTTGCACTGACAAAAGTTTTGACAGTCCGCCTGATTGTTGATAAATGGAAACAAATGAAAGGAATATGAAATGGAATATTTTGGGAATGAGGATATGAGTCATGTGCACAAGCAAATTATTACAATTGGTAGGTTATTCAATAGTTCTGGACTCTATTGAATACTTTATACACAAACGGCTTAAAGAAACGGCTTAGAAAAAGGGCATTATCTGAAATGTAACTGGAACAGGTTAAGGATTTGTATTTTACTACAATATTTTCAGCTAGCAATACTTGGCCAGTTTAGCAGATTGACCTGTATAACACAAGTAATCATTTATTCTTGTTTTATGATTATTTAGTCATTAGTGTCCTAATTCCCAGCTACTAGAATAAAAATTGACCACTGTCAGCGAAAATATTATAAAGACAATCGCAATAGTTTTGAACTTACGACCATAAATGACGGTTTTGTAGTTTTTAATGTATATAGTAATATTTTATGTAAATAAATCATAATAAACATATAATAAATGTCAATAAGAATTAATCTAAATACTCTGTAGAGTACAAAAGAGTCATTTGAAGTTCGTTATCCATTTCAGCATTTTCAGCATGTTGAAATAAAGATAAATCAAATCACACAGCCATAATTTCACCCAAATTCCGATACATATATATATATATATAACAGATATTATCTACAATATAATATTATATGTAATAATAAGTTTAATAGTATTGTTCAATATGTGTCTAAATCTGTAAGAAATAATTATTTTTCTTAAAGGAATTTGAGAGTAGCGAATAATAACAAATAGAATAAATCTAATGGTAAATCATTTACAAATCTCTATACTTTTGAACTAGAAAAAAGGCTATTTTTCACAAATTAAATATATGAAATGACTTTAGCGAAATTCGACTGCAATAGTTGAACATATTTTTGATTCTTTTAGCTCATTACGAAGAAGTTCACTCAAGAGTGTTAGGCTATATTTATAAATTGTTATCAATTTGATCAAGGCTAACTTCAAAAATTCCATTTAATCCTTTCACTACGGAATTTCTCACAGTGGATTTGACTGTGACAAGAAAGGGTCACATGCCACATTTTGCAGCAGCAGCAGCAGCAGCAACAACAATAGTAACAACAACAAACAGTCAAATGTTGTGTTGGTATTTTTGCGTCACGCGTTGTTTAACTTGTTGTTGTTGTTGTTGTCGTTGTATTTGCTGTTGTTGCTTTTGTTGTTGTTGCTGTTCTTGTTGTGGTTGGTGATGCTGCTGCTGAGGATTGCTTGCGCCTGCGCACACGCCTGAATGCGACGCGACGATATCAGTGAAATGATCGCAATCTCAACACAAAATTTGTGTTTGGCGCAGACATTTTTACTGCGCCTGCGCCTGCGATTGAGTTTGAGTTTGAGTCTGAGTCTGAGCCAGGAACCTGGAACCAGGAATACTGGACCTGCTGCTGTTGCTGTTACTCCCAGATCCCAAAAGATGATGAAGATGAAGCAGCAGCAGCAGCAGCAGCAGCAGCAAATCTGCTTGCAATGCGACCAATATGCTGCCCCTGTCTGCGGCACAGAAGGAGAAGTAGCCACCAAACAACCGGCCAAACAACGGCAACAACCAACAACGTCGTGTTGTCATAATGAATGGTGGAGCTTAAGTCATTTCATTTTGAAACTGAGTCTGAAAACTGGCTAACTGGCTTTGATTTTTTTTATAGTTCTGCTGGCGCCACGAAATATTAAATTACGCGCTGCTGTTTGCAGCAACACAGAGAGCGAGAGAAACAGACGGAGGGGGGGGGGGGCGGCATGTGGCAAGCTCTCTATCAGTGCTGTTTCTAATTTCGCATTTTCTTATTTCCAATTTATTCCAAATTCCAATCACAATACTTTAATAAATATTAATAAAATATGCAAAATTCTACTAGCAAAAACGCTTTGAATTTGAGTGGGATTATGGGATATTTTTAAATAAAATTTGCAGCTTGGAATGAACCCATCTCATTCGCAAAGACATTTGGACGCATTCCACATACGCCGTGTGCACCCGTCAAGTCTGAAATTAATAACACAAACATTGCGACTGTTTGGCCATAAAAACTGCGAGCGATTCATTGAAAAGCCAATCGCAAAATTGAAATTCCAGCTCGTAGAATTAATAAGTTAATTCCGCAAACGTTCCCAACGTTCATGTTTCCCCCCCCCCCTTCTCCAGCAGAGCCATCATACATATTGAAATGTTTGTTTTGCATAATTACATTGGCGCTCTTGTTTGGCATTTTATGTTGGCTTTTTATGACCCCATGGTTAATTTCATGTGAGGAGATTTTATGATTTTATGTGCCCCAAGAGTGGTTGCCAGCCTGCCAGTGGGTTACACTCAAATTGTGGTTGACTGGCCCATAATATGCGGCCCATTAAAAAGGTTAAAGTTGAGGCCATTTAATGACTATGAGCCAAGTTACTTGAGATTGGCTTTTGGAGCTCTCATCATAATTATGTAAACACTAATTGCTCTGATAACACATGACAATCATTACGTTCGCTTTAAAGGGAACGAAACGGTTCTTTGTGAATTATGGAAGCGTATAGAGATGAGGCATGCGAATCATAGAGAAAGGATCCAGCTGCATGTGAAAATCTCATAGAAAACTTATTATACTCAATCATAACAATTACGTCTGACACTTTGACTTTTTTTCTTTTATTTTCTCTTTCTCTATGCGCACATATATTTAGCAGAAATCAAATAACGATAAAAAATCACACGAATATTAATTCGTAGAAATGCAAAGACCTTCAAGAGGAGTCAACTCAGCCAGGCTCTAAACGGTTACCCCTTTTGCCATTATAAAATTTATAGTTACGGTCTGGCTAGACCGCAGACAGCAGACCGCAGACCCTGGAACCTCGTTCAGAGCCTCGGTCCAATGCCCATTCTCTCAAACAGCTTCCAAACAGCTGGGGCTGCTGACCAGCGCTTGAATCGTGTGAGAATGCCATGAGGCTGGTGTTGGGCCACATGTGCCCCAAAAAAAAAAACCAGACAGCCTGGCCGCCTGATCGTTTGGTTGCCAGCTCAACCCCGAGTTCAACTGCGATGTGGCCGAGAGAGCTGGCAAAGTATTTTAGCCCAAAACGACATACAACTACTACAACTACTGGCCAAATCGCTGGACTCTAATGCCAGCCGGTGTGCCGCGCTGACTGGGCTTTTGTTTTTGCTCATTTTTATGCGAGCAACTTCCATGGAAGTTTGGCTTAAGCCAAACGTAGCAAATATTTTTATACTCGTAGGCTACAGACTTATCGTCGAACAAGATCAATATGCACGATATCAATATGCTTCGCTTTTGCTTTGCTTTTGGTGTTGTTCCTTTTGCTGAACAAGATGAACAGAGACCGAAAGCGGGGGAGCAACAGCAACAAAACAGCTCGAAATAATACCAAAAAAAAAAGAAAATAATAAAATAAACAGAGCAAAACATTCAAAATTTGTTTGCATATACTACTATGAGATGTGTTCTTAAGTAATAAGATGGACGGCTACAGAGCACAATGCAATGCGAGAGTTTTACAAGCAAAGTTGGGTAACTTCTACAAAGGAATTACTTGCAGAACCATAAAATGTAATATAGTCATACTGAACTTTAAGCTACATGAAAGAATAGAGAAATGCACAGTTCAAATTGATCAAATATGTATATAGTTAGTTAAACTAAATACTTCTATATTTGTATTTCTTCCATCCAGTATTCGCGTGATGACTAATTGCTTAACAAGCTATAAGAAATGCCTGTCAGTTGTTGGTCGAGATTTGTCGCGCTTGTCAATATGATTAGCCAGTTTTAATTTTGTGTCTATCGACCATTCGGTAATTTCGCGGAATTTCAAAAAGCCAACAGAAAATATGCAATGACTACTATACAAACATTTTGAATGCCCCAGTCGACGTCGACGACAATGATGATGATGATGATGACGATTGCAGTAGACGATTGTTTTGAATATTCTTGAGAAGAGTATCATAACTTTTCTATGAAATTTACTAGTGTCAAGGAACTACTATGATTATTTAATAATGATATTAATGATACTGTTGCGTTGATCCGATGAACTGCATTAAGAAACCGGCAACATTATCTATATTATTCATTTCACACTTAGCATATTAAATTAACATTAATGAATTTCAGAATAGGTATTTATTCTTAAACTTGCGCGTGCCGCTAAAAAGACACTGTCCAATTGTATGTCGGTTCGCCATCTTCTTATTTTTGCAAGCGTCATTAAGTGCAGGGTTGTATCGCTCGAAAGCTAGTATGCAGCTTGAAAACTGGTATGCCGCTCAACGAAGACTTTGATACGCCACAATACTGTAGTTGGGCAACAGGTGATCTTTTCTTGTTTCGTGAAATATCAAAAAGAATCGGAAGTATGTATTTAATAACATCGTTATAACATCTGTCAAAATTCTATAAAATATGTATCTGATCAGTTTTCATATAAGTATGCAGTTGTATTCAAATTATTGAAATATCAATTAAGTAAGCACTTCTACTCTCAATATAATATCTCGCACAAATACGAGTTAACTATAAAAAGGGTATTTTTAGTTCAGTAGTACTCAGCTAACCTTTAGTTTTTGTAGTGCTCTTTGTGGCATTTGCATATTTTAAATGTTCGCGCGCGTTCTGCACGTTTTACAACTGCAAAATGTTATCGATGATTGCCAGGTAACGATGCTGGGAGCAGGGAGACTGGTCAGGTTGGGAGACCTATGGACCTGTACAGGCTGTGGGAGGAGAGTCATGATGCTGTCTGAGGTCTGAGCACCTTTTCATAGTTGTTGCTGTTGTTGTTGTCAAACAATTGTCACAACGTGTTGGCATTCACACGAACTTTATGTTTTGTCAACACCTCGCAATGTTTTTGTCTTTTTTAAAGAAACGCGCGCTAGTCAAGGATTAAATCTTGACTAGGTTATAATACAGTCCATCAGCTGATCAACATAGAGAGAGAGAGAGAGAGTAAGGGAGAGAGAGAGATCACAACTGCTGATTCGGCCTACCGCATTGCCAAGCACACGCATTAATAACATTTTTCTGAAGTGCTGTCAAAAATGCAGCGGCAATTTTCAATCAAAGTCTCATCATTGGCATTCCTTTTGTCAGCTCCAACGAGCCGGCTGGCTCCATTGTGAAAAAGCAACACCCGTTCTGAAGGGTTCCTCAACTGCTGCTCAACCGTGGCTAATAATAATAATGAGCGGAACACCGACTCGCGATTGTCCATTGTATGCTGGCATCTTACTCTTTAGTCGCCCCTCCGACCGTCACCTTCTTACTTATCGTTATTATATTTATGGCACAATTTTGTTTTGGCATAATACATAATAAAAAAAACACTTGTGCATCGCCGTAGCTGACAAGCGGAATATCTTTTTTCTCGCGATCGAACGATCGATCGATCGTTGAAAACATTGGAAAACTGTTGCTCCTTGACGATCGTTGGCTGAATAGATCACTCAGTCGCAATGAATTATTGATGGACTGACAGTGGCAAAAAAAACACACACACAGCTCGAGAAAGATAGAAAGAAAAGGAGGGAGAAAGAGAGAGAGAGAGAGAGTGTGTGTAAATGAAAGAGAGAGGAAGAGATAGAGCTTTGACTTTAATGTGACAGGCAAACCGATCGATACGTCCAATCTTCAATTTGCGATCGTCTTTGTTGACTTTGTCAACATTGTGTCTCGTCTGTCGCTTCCTCCTGACCACAGACTTATTCCCATTCCCATTCCCCGCTCTCAATCCCTTTCCTCCTCCAGCATTGTGATATATTGTTTCGGTAGCATTTTGTTAAACGTGATCAATTTTTAATTACCCACCATCCATCGATCGTTGATCGTCGTTCGTCGTTTGTCGTTTGGTCCTTCCACGATCCACGTATCAATCGCACCGCAGAATTGTAACCAGCACGTTTTGTCGCATGTCATTCAACGATTTATGCTCCTCAGCTCCAATCGAGCCGACCAAGCGACTGAGCGACTGAGCGACTTTAATAAATGTATCTTGCCGCTTTTGGAGCCAACCTCAACTTCAGCACAGTTTTTAGCCTTAAGTTGTAGCTGAAGTTGCCTGATTGGAGGCTACTTTGTTCATTTTGTGGAGCACTGGCGCTCAGCGAGTGTGTGCGTAAAATTTTTAATTAGCTTTGTCTAATTAACACTTGGAACAGAGAAATAAAATGTGCCGGCTGCAGGCTGAAAGCGTGCCATCTTAAGGCGTGAAGATCAAAAGGTAAATGGGCGAGATGATTTGAGTTGAGTTAATGCTGAAGTAGTTACTTCTTTAAAGTTGATGTAGACTTAAGACAGTTAAAGATATCTTTCCGATAGACACTAATGAGCGTACAGCTTTGAAGAAAGAGGGAAAAGTTATTATTGCACTTTATATAGTGTTTAAGTTGGGATTTTATAGTGGAGTTGAGCTGGTGCGTTTAGTTTATTACAGGTCTCTGGCTAATTACTTCATTTAAATTTAGATTCTTAACTATTTCTTGAAGTATCTTTGGCTTATTTCAATCATAAACTGCGCTCTTTATAAACTGGTTTCTATTGGTTGAAAGGTCAAGTAGGCTCAGAACACTCTCGTTTAATGAGGAATTCATTAGATTGTCAACACCAGCGCAGTTCTACTGACGAAATCTTTTATAAAGATAGCAACAACAGCTGAGATACTCAACTGTATAATGAAATTCCAGAAATCTCTCAATATGTCCTTGTTCCTTAAGCTCTTATTAAGGCACTACAAGCGGAAAGTCGTAATTTGTTAAAATTAAAGATTTCCTTCAATGAACTTTAACTGAGATATTGCATTTTAATACCCTGTGCCCATTAAAAATTTGCAAAAAAGGGTATAATGAATTTGTGTGAATGTATGTAACAGGCAGAAGGAGACATCTGCGACCCTATAAAGTATATATATTTTTGATCAGTCTCACTAGCCGAGTCGATTGACACCTGTCCGTTTGACACTCCGTCTGACCGTCCGTCCGTCCGTCTGTATAAACTCGTGGATCTCAGCAACTATAATAGCTAGAGACTTTAAATTTGAAATGTGGGTTCCTGAATACCGTACGCAGATCAAGTTTATTTTCAATTTTCGATATCAAGTCTCGTTTGTTTTAAAATTAGAAAAAACAACCATAACATAAGCAATATTCAAGCTAGAGACTTGAGTTTCAACACAAATGATAAGAAGCTTGGACTTAATGTGTATAGAAAATTTCATTGCGATGCCATGCCTCCTTCACCCATAACTCGAAAAAGCTGGGAACAAGAGCAGTTTTATAGCTAGAGATTTAAGATTTCGCACACATGGTATGTATCCTACTCTCAATGTGTGCTACAAATTTCAGTACGATCGGATGTTGAACTCAGAAGTTATTCAAGAAACAAATTTATGCAGAGCAGCAGATGCGTCGCAGAGCAGTAGCAGCGCAGTAGCAGCGCAGTCGCTGCGCCGCGGCGACAATATAACGAATGAAAAGACGCGATTTTTCATTTAACTTTGATTTGCCTTTTGGCGGCTGTGGCGCTAAACATAAACAATCAACAGCTGCAGTCCAGTGTTGCCAGACTATCGCAAGCTACCTACTCTCGATGCAAACAAAATCGACTTCAAGCGATATATTTAAATCCCATTATAATGAAAATACTTTTCTTTTAAGGGGTTTCCTTAGTATTTATTTATTAATGACTCTCTGTCTTATAAATTTTCTAAGTTTCTATATTATAATCCTTACGCTATCCTAAAGCTATCTCAAGTTCCTTTAGGTCTATTCCTCACACAAAGATGCATTAGCTAAAGAGCTGTTCTTAACTTTATACACAAGTGTACCCATAAACTTGAACAACTTTCTTATTGCTCTGCTAGTTTCTCTTTTTTTGCTTCCAGTAATTATGAAAAGCATATGCCAGACGTAGTTGTTCCACCTTTTAGCCAACTGCTTTGTCGGCTGCTCTGCAGAACAACATAATTTCTACAAAAATGGTCTAAAAGCAGACAACAAACCCACGCCCATTTTGGCCGCCAAGATGTTGTCCGATTCAAGTCTGCACGGTCCGTGACTCCTCAGTAGCCTCGAGGGCTGTACGGTAGGCAGCTACATTCAAAGCAAACGCCCACAGCACGTGCCAAAAGGAACAGAAGGAGGGTCAGTTCAAGTCCAAGTCCAAGACGAAGACCAAGTAGTCAGAAAACGGCAGCCAAGTTGGCTGGCAAATCGTCTGAACTTCTTTTGCCACTTTAATATTGTAGTTTGGCTTCTCGGCAGCTTCAGTTCGACTCCTCCTCGTCTGTTCTTGTTTTTTATTTATTTTCGTACGCGCGCTGCAACAAATTAAAAAGTAATTCCCAAGCACTGCATAATTAGCTGTTAAGTGACACTAATGGCCATGGTAACGGATCGCCCTCTAGCTTCCGACGGCACCACCACCTCAATACTAACCTCCTACTCCTCCTACTCCTTCTTCCCCTCTGCACGTCTCTCACGTCTCATTGAAGCGCTGCAGTTTGGGAAGCGCGTTGTGTGGGCAACTAAAGTTTTTTGTTAATGCCACTTTACATTTCGTATACTCTAGGCAGGAGTGTTACAGTTTTATCAGACAATTTGTTTGGGGTTCAGCTGCATTTCGGCTAAGACATCTTCTCTTCCTAAGCATTCATTAATGATTAGACTGAGATACTAGTATTCTCCTGTTAGCAATAATGCTTTAGGCTTCTTTTTCGGTTCTGTGTTTCCTCGTGGCTTTCTTTCCATCTTGACTTTTGAATCATTTTAATTAATATATCAATTTATCTTAAGGGTATACACGATTCGCTCTTCTACACATACCTTATTTTATATATATATTTTTTTGTTTTTGTGGTTTTGGTTGTAGTCAATTGATTTGACTTCGTGTTTCGTGGCCTAGCACATGGCTCTGTTGGGAGTTTGCTGTGTGGCTCCCTTTTGGCTGCCAAGTTGTTGTGTGGCATCGGCCTGCTGCCGAATTGATGATTGTGATGAAAGCAAAGGTCATTATTGTGATGAGATTTATGTATGTAAATGATGATAACGCAGCTTCAGTGTTATTTATGTCAAACATTTATGTACAACAAAAACACACACAATATACAACAACCAGATTCTAACTCTTAGCCAGATCATAAATAGTGGTAAGCTCCTTTCTAAAGATCAATAATTGAGTTGCTTTATCAACAATGATATCTTAGCACATGTCCCATGATGCATTGCTCCTCGATTCATGAATCTTCATCGGAGCCAGAAGGACTCTTTCATGCCGATAATGAGGAAGATTGCGATTCACATGGAGGAAAACAGGACGCTATACATAAACTTAAATTGATGCCATATGGTTATACCTCTGATAATAGTAATGATAGCATGTACAACAGATGCTGGCAACGGGCGGAACATTATGTCCAAGAGTTTATAAAAGAACAGGATGCCACTGCAAATGATAAATCGAATGGAGATTCAACTAGAGCTACTTTGTCCAGTCGTGGAAAAATGGATGTTCCTTTGTTCGAGGAGGAGGCAAACGAAAACTACCAGAGAATTCATTCAGAAAGAAGCCAAAACATTGATTTCAAAGATCGTTCAGACACAGAGTTCAGCCAATTGACGCAATCGTCCAGCGATGAGTCTAAAACATATAGTGAGGTGTACAGTGAAATCTTTGAAGAATCCAAAGCGCGACAGCAGAAGGCTGACAAAATTCGTAGAGCCTATAATAATAATAATAATAACCGAACTAGAAGCTGGGTAGAACATATGGGTCAGTATGATATGGATGATTGTACTACGGAAGCCTCAGATCGCAGTGGAAAGGAATCAGTAGAGAACTTCCAGCAATCGGATATTGAACATGATTATAAAAATCTAATCAAAGAAGAGTTCGATGTCATAGCTCAATATCAGAGCGATTCCATTGACAGCTTTAGAAGCTCCATTGAGGGATACATTTGCAAGACACGGAAAGCTCAAAATGACAAAGAGAAACAAGCTGTGATCAGTCATCAATTGAAGGAAAACACCATGGAATGTCGTCCAACTGAACTGAGAAGTTGTCATTCTAATTTGATCAGCATTAAATCCTACACCCAGAATCTAGACTTCGAAAGTAGCGAATCGTCGCGTAAGAATACACTGGAAAAATGCGTGTCAGACTCAACTGAAATTCTGCATTTCGAGCACTGTGAAATTTACCATGTTAAGCGAACTGACAACGAATTCAAAAAATGCCATCCAATTGATATTGTCAACTTGCCAACTAAAGAAATTTCCTCCTCGAATAGAGAGCAATGTGAAGAGAGAATCCAGATTCAGACTACAAATAGACAAGTGTCCGATGAGAATGAACAGTATGAGGAGAAATGTTCTGAGCATTTTGCTGAACAGATTGAAGAACAAATGTCTCAAGGGACCGATCGAATTGCAGATAATTCTTATCAATTTGAAGTACAAAGTTTCGTTGAAGATTGGAAGTCTCAGAGACAAAGTACTGATTGTAGCGAATTGTCTGAAAACATTTTTGAAGAGCCGACTAGACAAACCTCTGATATTGAATCTGAAAATTCGATATCATCTTCAAGTCGCATTGAGGTGAAAAAATCACTAGGGACTCGAAATAGGCTTAATAAATCTGAAAGAGCTTCCAATAACAGTCACAAATCGCATCATTTGCCAACCAACTCAAGTCGTAGCATTGGGATCCCTAGTGCCTATGAAGAGAATACTGATAGCACCAACGATTACTACTTGAATAGCAAATGTTTAACTTCTTCAAGTTCTAACATAAGCAGGAAAAGATCGCGTAAATCGAGATCTGTGATAGTCACGCCGAAGACATTTGAAGATCGAGCTTGTAGCCCTATTAAAATAAAATCGGGCCGTCAAACCAAACAGATGATTAGTGGCCAAAGCGAGACTGAAGAATCAGACGATAATGATAAGGAAATAAGTGATAGATGCAGTTCGATTAAGAGTGAGTTGAAGCATCAGTACTCTCAGGTTAGTGTAATCAGCACAGACAAAGGCTTTCAATATCCCAGCGAGAATGAGCTGGAAGAATCAACAGATACCTCGGTGAGCGATAAGAAGAGTGTGTCATGTATGAAAGTATACGATTTAGATAAAGAGCTGCTAGAGATATCCAGTGATTTCAAGGGTAATGCGATCATGTTTGATAACGAGAAGGACAGTAGCTCACGGAATAGTAGTAGCTATAACTCAATACCTAGTGCGGATAGAAGTAGCATTTGTAGTATTTCCAGCTATGAGCCAAGTGAGCGATTCTATCGTCGTACTCAGGCCGTAGATGATGCTGATGATGATGACGACTGTCCCCTTGAAGATTATGACGATTCAGAGCCAATGACTTACAAAAAACATGTATCACGTTTGGCGAAGCGAGCACTGCGAGCTTGTACCAATTATTACAACGAGGGCATCAAACTGAAGCCGGAGCTAGACCAAGAACTTAACGAAAGGGTACAAATGCTCTACAACTCAGAAATGCGATTCAATCCGTTGAAAAAGGAGGAGAAACGAAATGATTTACTTCACGGGTTCAATTCGAGACTGCAGAGGCAGAGTCAGCTCCAAGGTTGCAGTGACGGATAACACAGATTACACAAATCATATTATATGATTATAGTACATATATTTTTTAACTGAGATAATGTGATAAAGTTGAGCTACTCAAAATATTGCATCCGCAGTGCAAAACAATGGGTAGACGTTGGACCAATTGTTGTTCAATCTCGATCGCTTTATTTTGTTGTGGCAACTGCAACAACTTGAAACTTTCAGCGAGCCGATAGCCGCCTTCAAGTCTGGCCCTGCACAGGGCATAAATCAGTTTTAGTGCAGTCCAAGGGTCTTGTTGAAGGCAGTGCCTGTCTTTCAAGTGGTCGCAAGAGTGGGAGTGGGGGAGGGGGGCGGAGAATGGGGTCTACCTCTAGCATAATTAGCTATGTGGACTCTGCCTTTGGGCTACTGTTAGTCTCGCATCTCTCTCGACTGGCTGCCCCGTGTTGCACATTCATTTTCTTCACACATACTAAATATGCAGCGCTGTTGTTTACAACATCCCCCCAAACCAGACAATGTCAGACAGTCAGACATTTAGACATTCAGATAGTCAAGACATTCAGCATAGATATCGTATTATGTTGGAGGATTACGCTTGTTGCTGCATTGCTGCACTCTCTCAATTGTTGCTGCACTGCCTCCTATCGATCCTCCTTAATTGCTAACCAAACACAAGTTTCCACATTGAATGAAGTGAGCTCTAGACTAAAGTGAGCAAATATTGTTTTAAGGCACATCAACATATTTCACCTGCCCAATGAGAGCTCACATGATATCTTCAAATATCTTGTAGATTTTATAATGATGTGCCGCTCGATATGTTTATAATTTACGATTTACAAACTTTGTGTATCTGTGTGTGTGTATCTGTGTGTGCGTGTGTATGTTAGAGAGAAATGTGTATGTTTTCATAGGTAACATTTTTGATAGTTTTTTGTTTGCTTAAATAAATACACTTGAAGGGCTTTTGGGTATTTCGGATTCGATATCTGTTGCAATGCTAATGTGAAAATGCAGTCAAAACTTTGGATAATCTTTAATTGGATTGCCCCATTCATTTCAAGTGGCAAGTAAACCAAAATATGCTCTACACTATAGTAAATTATTTGAAATATTTATAGATTATTTAAGCAGCTCGATTGGAAACAACAGTAGTCTTTAATTTTTCATGTTTAATTCAATTCATGTTTGTAATTTCTTGCCAATTCTTCACTTTCTGATTCTTCTGTTACTTTAAATTATGTATCTTATAACATTCTTAACACTTTTCTTACAGTCTCTGACAGTGCTTCTATTAATCATCATTTTATCTGAAGAGTTCTCTTAGCATCCTTCAATTTATGTCTGCCATTCTGTTAGTTATCATAGTACATCTCCAATTTACAGGAGACTCTCCTCTATCCATTTATAATTAGGTTTTGCTAATTTCTTCATTAGCTTCTGTTAACATTGTTATCTATGTAACTGTCTTCTCATGATAATTCCTACAATGATTGAACAAAACCCACACGCACTGCCCAGCAAAAATAACAAAAAAAAACAACATCCAAAGTTAATATTCCCAAGCCCACAGATCAGAACATGAGGACAGAGGACAGTGGACGGCATAATTTCGACAATTCCCTTCATTTATTATGAAAAATGCACTCAATTTATATGACTTGATTATAAAGGTCTTGGCAAAGCAGCACTATATTTGCTTAGGCATTGACATTGGCCGACTGACTATCCATTGGATTCCATGAGCCTAAACATTCGCATGGTCAAAAGCAACAGCAACAACAACAACAATTGCTGCAGGCGCACCCCACGCCAATTTATTAAAGCCAACACCACATGGCAGACGAAGGCACAGGTTCTGCTTGGAGCTAATATGAAAAATGGCACGAATCTGCAAAGTCGCATATATGCAAAATGCATAATTCATTTAACATTTTGTAAATCATTTGTTTGAATAGCACGATGACGATGATGTCTGGGCAAGCTAGGGAAGCCTTTTCAGCAGTGCAGCAAAAAAACAAAAACAAAAAAACAACCTGTGACCATACGAAACACAAACCTTCTTGGCCAGTTAAACTATTCGTCTGCACTGACAAATCGGGCCAGAGTAAAAGAGTCTACGTATCCATGTTGCCATGTTGCCTCAGACAGAGATTCAGTCTTACCAACCTAACTAACTCTTTGGTCCCTGCTTGAACGCCAGTTTTGTTAACACAATGGTGCCTCATGACGCTGCACAAATATAATTTCGCAACTGTCTGCACATGGGCCAAAACGAAACGAGACACACGATGCCAGGTTCCAGAGCTCAGGGTCCAGTTCTCAGTTCTCAGTCAAAGTCCCAATCAAAGTCCCAGTCAGAGTCCCAGTCACAGTCTCCCAGTCACAGTCTCCGAGTCAGTCCTTGCTCCAGTCATAAGTCACACGCGACTGCAACGACTTTTTGGGCTTGGTATTAACCCTTTTTTTTTTTGTACTTTTCTGTATTCTTTATTATTTTTATTATTATTTGTACATTTCGCGTTTTTGATTCCTGTGAAATTTGCATGCACTCTCCAGCTCCAACTCAAGCTAATTTAGTTTTGTGGCCTCTTATTGAAAAATTACAAAGTTTTTGATGTGAGAATGCGAGTGTGGCGCAGCTTGGAGCAGCTGTTGTCTTGACTGTCGTCCAGCACTTCTTGGGAACTTGGGAAACTCTGTAATTTTAATGATCTTTACCGCTGACATCGTAACTCAATATATTGCCATAGAAACGATCTTTCCAGACAGCTTGGAAGCAGCATCGTCTCCACATACTACTAGTATATACAATTTATCATTTTTTTTTTCTGTTGCTGCACTTTGAAAACTAATTAAGTTTTTTGTTGCGTGTGGCCTGCACAGAGGTGTGTGTGTGGCTGTGTGTGTGAGTATTGTAATTTGAGTTTGGCGTAAAATTTTGTATCAAAAGACTATTAGCCAAGTGTAAAATTCATCATTAAGTAAGAGTATTGTGTGGTGCCAATGCGTCTGCCTCGTTCGACTGTCGACTGTCGATTATCGATTGTGTTGATTGCGGGGTGCGGCACATTGTTTTCATCGTTTTACAAATGAAATGTTAAGTTGCGTGGCTTTTTAATTTACTTTAAGTCTTTTGTTTGATTATGCCAAGCCAAGGATAACTTAAGTGGCGGCCTTATAGATCTTGACAATGAGAACAAATCAGCTAAAAAACCACAACAATGGCTAGTTGTGTGAGCAAATGTCGATTACTTAATTGTAGAAGTAGTCAAAGCAAATCAAACAAGACGGGCTATCCTGCTATAAGGATAATCCTTTGGAAATGTTTACTGTTTTAATAATACCAGATGTCTGCAAGTCTTAGGTGAGGAAATGCATTAAAAATTGCTTTTAAAACATTAAAAGATAATAGATTTTTGTTGAATTTTTGTGGGATTATCTCAAAAGTAGCTTTTGGTCGAGCATTATCGACGAATTTCTCAAAATACTTTGGCGTTTTTAGAAATTTAAGATTGTAGTAATGCCAGTGATAATGCTAGACTTGCGGATACCTAATGTATACTTATTATTGACACATATTTCTTACAAACTTTTAACAGAGACCTAATCCACAGAAGATATGGTCAAGTCACGAGTGTTCAACTTAGAAATACCCTACATTTACATCACTTTATTATACCTATTTCTATTGACCTACTTTTACAGGGTATACTAAATAATTAACACGCTGACCCATTATAATTATTTGGATTTCTATACCCTGTGCCCATTAAAAATGGGCAAAAAAGGGTATAATGAATTTGTGTGAATGTATGTAACAGGCAGAAGGAGGCATCTCTGACCCAATAAAGTGTATATATTTTTGATCAGAATCAATAGCCGAGTCGATTGACACCTGTCCGTCTGTCTGTCCGTCCGTCTGTCCGTCCGTCTGTATGAAAGTTTTGATATCAGCAACTATAAGAGCTAGATACTTGAAATTTGAAATGTAGGTTCTTGAATACCATACGCAGATCAAGTTTATTTTCAATTTTCGATATCAAGCCCTGTATGTTTTAAAATTAGAAAAATCACCATAACATAAGCAATGTTAAGCTAGAGGCTTGAGATTTGGCACACATGATAAGAAGCTTGGGCTTAATGTGTCCAGAAAATTTCATCGTGATCCCACGGCCCCTTCACCCATAACTCGAAAAAGCTGATAACAAGATTAGTTTTATATCTAGAGACTGAGAGATTTGGCACACATGGTAAGTATCCTACTCTCAATGTGTGCTACAAATTTCAGTACAATCGGATATTGAACTCAGAAGTTATTCAAGAAACAAATTTATGCAGAGCAGCAGATGCGTCGCAGCGTAGTAGCAGCGCAGTAGCAGCGCAGTCGCTGCGCCGCGGCGACGATATAACGAACGGAAAGACGCGTGTTCATTTATGTTTGATTTGCCTTTTGGCCGCTGTGGCGCTAAACATAAACAATCAACAGCTGCAGTCCAGTGTTGCCAGACTATCGCAAGCTACATACTCTCGATGCAAGCAAAATCGACTTCAAGCGATATATTTAAATCCCATTATAATGAAAATACTTTTCCTTGAAGACCTGCACAGGGTATCCAACTGTCGCGCGTGCTCGACTGATCGTCTTGTTTTTTCAGTGGAAATTTTAAATGAAAACTGCCAACCGCAACCAAATTAGTGGACCACAAAAGTCAACTGACAACTGTATAAATAACTATAACTATAACTAGTTTTTAGAAATTAATTGATGTTATTTAAACCGTCGTATCGTTTATTATATTTTAAATACAACAGCCCGAAAAATAGTAACTACAACAGCAATAACAACAACAACAACAAAAGCGTGCAAAATGTTTATCTGTCCTCAGCTGTCGCTGTCAACAGTCGCCTGTTTGCCTATTGCCTGTTGTTGTGCTCTGCTCTACCTATCTCTTTCTACCCTCACTCTCTCGCTCGCTTGTTCCATGTGCCAATCCGGGTCCTATGAGCTCTCGACGCCAGTTTCCGACGTCAATTTATAAACGCGTTCAGTTTAAATTGCAACAAATAGTCGCTCATTGAAACTTAAATTGTGCCGACACAAAGTGAACGGGCAGAGACAGACAGACAGACAGACAGGCAGACAGACAGAGAGAGAGAGAGAGTGAGAGAGTCAATGAAGGAGACAGAGACAGGGTGAGACATTAGTCTGGGATGCTAGAAAGAGATGCAGCATATTCACAATGGGTGTAGAGCTTTGTGTCAAAAAGTTTTTTGTTTGTGGCGCTTTTTGGCCATTTTTTTGCCTGCGCTTTTTTTTTTTTTTTGACTCAGCTCAAATGTTTGTCATTTGTTGACGTCGTTTTGTTGTTGTTGTTGTTGCTATTGGTGTATTTTGTGTGGTCGCAGTTTGATTTGTTTAAAGCTTTGCCATGGGAAAAACTTTTCTGTCTTGTCGTTTTGACCAGCTGTGGCAAGGGGTTGACTTTGCTGTGGAATATATTTGACTTGAATGGTCTTAACTGCATTTAAAGTGATTGAAATATGTATGTGTAGCAAATTAGTTAAGTTCACGCTATTGATAGCTGAAATTGATCTAAAGAATACAAGTATAAGATTGCTAAATATAAATACATATCTGAGACTTTTACACTTTCAATTCGATAACTAAGTGAATCTATGTAAGCCATAAACAGCTTTATTTAAAATTATACGCTGTAACTAAAGCAGCAAAGATATGATATGATATATAGAATCAAGTATTACCCTTTAAAGTATAGTATATAATGTTACCATAAGCAGACGATTTATTATATACATATCTCAAAAACCAGTCGGAAAGGCTACAGTCGAAGCCGACTATGCGAGACCCTTTAGTTAATTTTCAAAAATGAAATAATAGTAAAAAACTTAGATACTTAGATGTAAACCTAAATAAATTAATAGCCGCTCAAAATAGGAGACATAGTATGTAAAATATACGAAGTTTGTAGTTTAACATGCATATATGTATGTACACGTGTACTATGTTACACATGAATCCTTAACATACAAATGTTAATGTTAACATACAAATGTTATGTTAATATGCACGTACTATGTATTTATGCAATGTATGAATGAATAAGAATGTGCCGCTGGTAGGCTTCGAATTGCAGAATACGGTAATGAAGCCATTGTCGATTATTTGGCAATTATTAGAGAACAAGAATTAGACACTCTAACCATTGCGCCAAGGAATCCATAGTCGATTCGTTGGCAATCACCAGTTTTCTACAGAAATGC